>CM060379.1:113503446-113763731 GCA_030545235.1 Helianthus tuberosus
ATCCTCCTGCTGGCTGCACATGTTAACACACGTTATATTTCGTGTATATCGGGAACTTAACACATGTTAATGAAAACACGTATGTTACACACGTTATATTTTTGTTTGTGTGTACCATGTGCCATTCTCAAATGTTGCTGCTTTTGCACTCGTACTCAATCATCCCCTACGTAATTTCGTCATTGTTGTACACTCAGCAAAATAAAAAACAAATGCAGGAATCTCTGTTTGGAAAACTACAAATAAAAGTTTTGTGTGTTTGTACCATGTTGGCGCCATGGTTCAGGATGTTTGCTTTTGAACTACTGGTTTATTTAAAGTTATAAATATACCAATTAATTGACAACAATAGATCTAGTTAATAAAACATAATCAATGGTTGATGTTTGGCTTCATAGAATTTCACAATGATTTCGAATGTCAATCTATGCTGAGGTCGACTTCAAGGCAGAAGTTCGGGAGGCCAGAACATTTTTAACAACACGTCCTAGATAAAATAATAAGAGTCTCACATTACATATTACTAGTAACCAAGGTTAACACACGTTATATATCATTCTATCAGGGGCTTAACACATGTTATACATGAACACATGTCAGGTTACATCATGGAGTTCTGTTACAGCATGAACCACTAACACATGTTATAAATGAACGAAGAGTTCCTTCCCAAAAAATGTGACCTATTGAATATCTTTTTTTAACACATGTCCCCGCATTAGCGTCGCCTACATCCATCCAGCTTGTCGATTGAATATCTTTATTGGTCTGTTTCTGTAAATCAACACACGTTATATATCATTCTAACAGGGGATTAACACATGTTATGGGTCTGTTTCTGTACTATAACGGACAAAAACAGTTACTATTCAGATCAAAAGCCCAAAACAAAGCAACCTAACCAACAAAAACAGTTACTATTCAGATCAAAAAGCACCAAACAAGGCAACAAAACCAACAAAAAAACAGTTACTGTTCAGATCAAAATCCCCAAACCAACAAACACATTTTTTTAACACAAAAATAACTAATCCATGGATCAAAATCAAACAAGTTTGAAACCAAAACAAGTAATCCATTAATCAAAATCAAAATTTATAAACACCAGAAGAATGAAAACCAAACTAAAATCAATAGTATTGAAATTTATTACCTATAAACGTCATTCTTTTTTTTGAAACAATAATCAATGGTATTGAAAATTAATTAATCTTTTGGCAACATTCTTAATTCTGGAAAAAATAAAACCAATTGTGAAGAACGAAAATCAAAGTAAATGACAATTAAAAATCAAAACCAACTTATTATTGACAGGATCTTGATTCTTCGACAGTAACTTGGTTCTTCGATTTCTTTTAAGAAATTAACATGTAAAGTTGAATTAGGGGTGTAAAAAAGAAAAAAAAAAACTCGAACCCATAAAAAAAAGGATGAAAAACCTTGATCATTCTTGTCCTCGTCAGTAGGGAACTCGTTGTGAATGACGTTCCAGTCAGTGGGGATCTTGAAATGGAGGTTTTGAAATGGTGGATCTTGAAACCGAAATGAAGTTCATGGAAATGGATCTTGGGTAGAACTTGAAACAGATATGAAGTTAATGGAAAATTGAGGTTTTGAAAGGGTGGATCTTGAAACACAGAGATGAAGTTAATGAAAAATGGAGGTTTTGAATGGTGGATCTTGGGTTTTGAAAGTAGATTTGGATGTGATGGGTATTAATTATTGTCAAATCAAATAGGGGAATATATCTAAGATAGATGTGAAAATACCATAATGCCCTCAAAGACAAAAAGAATATGATATTTACTATGGACACGTGGCAAAATCTAGACCATGCATTGGGTTTGCAAAGTTTTCTAAAATTCAAGGGTTTTTTATAGAGCATTACCCATATACTAGATATCCTTTTAAAAGATATACTAGCTAACAATCCAAAGTCCTTTAAAAGGCCTAGATATCGGGATCATCTTAATAAATGGATCATCATTCCACCCAAATAACTGAACGTGATATCATGGCTTATCCTCTCAAAAGGAAACCTACAACTAGAAAAAACTCTTGGTTTAACCCAGAACAAAAATGTCTTAAACGAGACTCTAACTTATGACCTTCCTGTTTTTGTGGAGTTCTTTATATAGCTACTAGGTTAGCTACCCGTGTGTTACACGGGCTTACCTAATAAGTTTTGTAAAAAATGATTTAAATAAAACCGCATAAAACATTAAATAAAAGTTGCAAAAGTTATTCATAACTGAATAAATATTTTTTTGTATACAACATTTGTTGTTTTATTGGTCACACTATTGTTTTTAACTATTGTGAATAAATAACAAAGTTATTGAAATTAACATCATGATCATCATGTTTTAATGTATAACGTAAAAGTGTTTTAATATGTGGATATCGGAAATTTTTATATTATAAAGTTTAAGGTTTTACGATTTTATTTTAAAAGATATTACAAATTATGGTTAATTTTGGAATGATGTATAATTACGTTACAAAATTTAGTATATAGCGAGGTACAATTAACATGTAAACAGTAAACCTTATTGATTTAATTTATATTTTACTTATTAATATAAAGGCCTAAGTGAAAAAAAAAATCAAATCAAGGTGACTTAATAGCTTAGTTGAACGCCGTCACGATTTTGGACTCAAAGGGTTATAAAATGAGAATATGGGTACTCTGGTAGTTAATTTTTTTTTTTTTTTTGGACTCAAATGATTAAAAACATGAAAACACATGGACTTAAGAAAGAATATAATTTTATAAAATTTTAATGCTAACAAATGTAAAGTAATATCAAACTAAACTATTGATGGATGTTTAACTGAAAAATAAAAAATTGTACAGTTTTTACACGATAGTACTCTACTGATAATTTCATTTTTTTGCTAAAGTAAATTCTGTAGCGTTAAAAAAACTAAAGTATAATATTGTGAATTGTTTGGATTAATCTTGTAGCTAAATAGTGCAACAATAATATGTGCTCAAGCACAAAAAAAAATCATGTTGTAATAAAACTTTTTGAATAATTATGAGTATGAAACATTAAATTAAAAATATTAATGTATGACATTATAGATAACGATTTAGATTTATGTTAACATAAAGTAGTTGATTATGTAAAACCTTTGAAACACATTCAAAATTTTAAAATAAACATATAATAATAGTTCATCAACATTGTAATATTAACCAAAGTAAAAGTAAACAAATATAAGGAAACATTTATATCTCATTTAAATGAAACATTCAAAGGATCAACGGTGTGGAAGAAAGTGATTATGGCTATTATAATGACAATGATGTGACAAATATGGAAATCGAGGAATTCGCTTGAATTTAGTGATTGCAAACTGTCTGTATGAAACACGGTGGAAGAAATAAAGGATAATTCGTTTCTGTGAATTAAGGAAAGATCAAAGATTAGTCAATTGTTTGAGAGAGATGGAATGATTTCAATGTTAGAGATGTCATAATTTAATTGGTTGTCCTATTTTCTTTTTTCTTTTTCTGTATTTGTTCCTTGGGTTTTTTCAGCTCCGCTGGCCCTTTTTTCTATAATCATTGAATCTTTGTCGTTTAAAAAAAATTAAATGGAACAAACGAATGCCAAGTATCCAATTCTTAAAAACACTAAATAGGTCTTAATTTTAGAAAGGGGTATAAAAACTTGCCAAGTGTAGTTTATTTTTATTATAGGGATTTCATTTTAAGTAACATAATGAAAGGATGCTGTTAAATAACATAGAATCCAAGGCGAGTCAACAATTTGAGATGAGTGTTCAACCCTTCAAAATTGGCTAAACTTTGGCATGTAATGTGATGTAATGACTAGCATTCATGAAATTACTCATTTGGTGCCACCCACGTGTGATGTTTCTTCAACTTTTCCGACTAAACCCTTCAAATTATAATCACTTATAATATAGCTTTATTATAGTTTTCATTATAAATGTTTGTTTTATTATAATCCTTTTGATGATTTTAACTTTAAATTTATAGGTTCACACACAAAATCAAACAAATTTCTCGGTAATCATAGGTAGCATCCATCAAGCGTTTTATAAAGAACGTTATGAAAGTAAATCAGGTAAACTACAAACAAATAAAATGAAATTATGATTTAGTATTTACATTCATCTTAGTATGGGTATGTTTGGCAAAAGTAGCTTAGGCATCCATCATGCGTTTTATAAAGAACGTTATGAAAGTAAATCAGGTAAACTACAAACAAATAAAATGAAATTATGATTTAGTATTTACATTCATCTTAGTATGGGTATGTTTGGCAAAAGTAGCTGGTGGCTGTTGGCTGGAAGCTGATAGCTGGTAGCTGTAGCTTTTTAGATATATTTGGTGTTTAACAGAGTAGCTATAACTTTTAATAAAATGTATAAAATGACCAAAATATACGTAACTAAAAATTTAAAAAGCTTGTGCATTAAAAAGTTCATTATCTTTATAGGTTAAAATAGACATTTTTTTCCTAAAAGCTTGTAGCTCCTTCTAAACACTACTAGGGTATGTTTGGCAAAAGTAGCTGGTGGCTGGTGGCTGGTGGCTGATAGCTGTAGCTGTAGCTTTTTAGATGCATGTGGTGTTTGGCAGATTATCTGGAGATTTTAATAAAATGTATAAAATGAGTAAAATAGACATAACTAAAAATTTAAAAAGCATGTGCACTAAAAAGTTCATTATCTTTAGAAGTTAAAATAATCATTTTTTCCCTAAAAGCTTGTAGCTCCTTCTAAACGCTACTAGTAGGAGCGTTCAACTAAAAGCTTCAAGCTCTTAACCTAAAAGCTTTAAGCTCATTCAAACAAATAAGGCTATATGTGTGTGTCCCTTTAACATAAACCACTGTAACGACCCTTTAGCTAAAATTCTTATCACTCTATCAATTTGTATATGTTTTATAACTCCGTTGGATAACATAAATGACATGTCGTATCACACTATCAATTCGTCATTTGTTTTAGGTAACTTAACTTATCATACGATGTAACTAATATATCATATATTATGTTAGAACCACGTATGTTGCATAAATTGAATATATGCTAAAATGTGAAGAAAAGAATCGTTTATAATTACGCAACCTATATTGGTAATCATGCAACCCATGCTATGGTTAAGACATACGTAATTACACAACTTATAAAAATAATTGCGCAACTTATATGATAATTTCGAAACCTATTTATAATTATGCATTCAATACCACAACACACCAACTTTTAAAAAAGTGTAGCAAGACTGTACTCAATAAGAATAAAATGCTCGATTTTATGATAAAATTTTACTTTTTTAAAATAATGTCAAACATGTAACCAATAAATGTAAGGCTATATGGTGTGGTGATGACCCAACTGACCACCACCACCCTCCACGTCAGCGTCATGTCACACACCCTCATTCACCAACCTAATCCACCACCCTATATGGTATGGACCATGACCCCCACTATCCTCCCTTACCAATCAAAATCATCTAATTAATTGAAAGAGGGTCATAGTTGCCATGGATTAAACCATGCGAACCACCATAGTTTGGGAAAGGGGCGGTGTACCACGAGATTTCCCGTGTGGCAATCCATGATCTAATCCACCACTCCCGTATCCCATAGCCTAACAAAAAATTAAATGATACTATAAATAGAGAATGAATATGATGGTAACAAGTGACAAAATCTTAGGTGGATGCCCTAGGAAGGAGTCATATGGCACCCAAGTTATTTATTAATATAGATATCAATGGTTATATAAACTCCTTATTGACTTGAGAATTCGAAGTTCATCTGTTTAATTTGCGCATGTCAATTCATCCATTAGGTGTGCTTCTTATGCGACATGGTCTTTCCTATTCAAGTCCAACTCTTGGCCTTGCTGATATGCAGTCGGACTATGCATCAACCGCTTGATTTCTATCCAGATTTTCTTAGTTGATTTGTTTTGCTTGTTCATTTAAAAAATGATGTGATGGTTTAGGGTATGTTTGGCATGAAGCTTTTAGGAGCTTCTAGCTTTAAGCTTTTAAGAAAAAGTTCCTACTTAATAAAAAGCCTTATTTTGTTGAAGGTGCTTGAAACTTTTAGATTAGAAGCTTGAAACTTTTTGGTGAACGCTCCTACTAGTAGCGTTTAGAAGGAGCTACAAGCTTTTTGGAAAAAATGACAATTTTAACCTCTAAAGATAATGAACTTTTTAATGCACAAACTTTTAATTTTTTTAGTTACTGTCAGAAAGTAAACAATGAGTCATAGTGTAGGGGCTAAATGTATTATATGGTGTCCTATATAAACACCGTTCTTGTATCCCTAATTTTTGAGAAACACAATTCAATACAATTCCAGACCCAAATCGGTTCATTCTCTGTACCAAACAACATGGTATCAGAGCAGTGTTTATGATTCCTGAAACGTTGCTCATCATCTACAATCTATCCCAAGCCAATCCAACCTCAAACCAAAACAATAATCAAAATCAAGACAAAAAAAATTCAAAATCAACTCCGAACCTGTCAGTAGCAGATTCATCATCTTCAGCAGCAGTAGCAGTCATTCAATTAACAGTCGCCGTCACCGTATGTGTTAGCAAAACCCTAAAATCCCATCTTCGATCAGAAAAACCCTCAACCCTAAATCCAGCCGCCACTTTGTTCAGCAAGTCCGTGTCGATCGTGTGTGTTGTTGACGTTTTTTTTAACAGGTCCTCTGAGATCGAGTTTAGATCTGAACGATTTCAGTATGGTTGTTGATTGAGGTTGTCTTCGGATCTGAGAAACGAATTGACGCCGATTCAGATCTGTAGAAGTTGAATCAAACAGAAGGTTTGTGTTGCTGGAATTAACGAAGAAGAAGAAGAATCTATTGTGCGGCCGAGGTTAAAATTTTAGGGTTCAACTTTGTTTCATAGTAGAAGAAAGAAGGATTCAGTTTGGCTGATTTACTAAGAAGAAGATTTTAAGTAAATACGCTGTTGTCATTGTTCAACAGTGATAAATACGCTGCTTTGTTGAGATAAATACGCCCAAACCCTAGGCGGATTTGTTAAAGGTTCTGGACTTTTTTTTTAAAATCTTGAACGCGAGTTCAAGTTACCGGTGTATTTGATAAATTCGCCGGTAAAGTACCTTCGCTACCTAGCGACGATATTCCGAACGAAATTCTTGAACGCGAGTTCAAGTATCCAGCGAAATTAATAAATTCGCCGGTTTAGTTGGTTACTTAATAGCAGTTTCGGGACAACGTTAAAAAAATGGAGATCAATCATGAAAAAAACAATTCATGGATATTCGATTCTGGTGCCACCGACACCATGACGTTTGAACAATTAGACATATGTTCAATGACCCAACCTAAAAAAACTCAGATCCATACAGCAAACAACGGGATGATGCAAGTGAAAGGAGGAGGAGTAATTGAAATTTCACCAACTATGAAATTACCAAATTGTCTCTATGTTCCGTCATTATCACACAAATTACTCTCAATTAGTCACATTACCAAAGAATTGAATTGCACGGTACTAATGCACCCTACTTTCTGCATCCTACAGGATATCAGGACGGGTGTGATTATTGGACGTGGTACTGAGCGCCAAGGATTGTACTACGTGGATGAAGTGGCTCAACAGGGTACTGTGATGTTGGCACATGGAACTGAAAATCGGGAAGCCTGGCTATGGCATAGACGTTTGGGGCACCCATCCGCTGGTTATTCACGTCTTTTGTCTCCAAAACTCTTTCCCTCGAATGGTAAAATAGATTGTGAAACCTGTTTTCGTGCCAAAAGCCATCGACAACCATTTAAACCAAGCAACACGAAAGTTGCTTTACCTTTCTCCTTAATCCATTCTGATGTGTGGGGTCCTGCTCCTGTTATGGGGGGGGCAGGGTCTTCGGTACTTCCTACTATTCGTGGATGATTGCACTCGCATGACATGGGTATATTTTTTAAAACACAAAGCCGAAGTTTACGAGAAATTTATCACGTTTTATGCTATGATTCAAACTCAATTCCAAACTCAAATCCAAATCCTTCGATCTGACAATGGGGGGGAATTTGTCAATACATCCATGAAACAATTCTTTAAAACAAAAGGATTAATTCATCAAACTTCTTGTGCTCATACCCCCGAACAAAACGGTGTTTCCGAAAGGAAAAACCGTATTATTCTTGAAATGACTCGAGCTCTTTTGATTGAATCTCAGGTACCTAAATCTTTCTGGCCGGAGGCGGTTGCAACCTTCGTGTATATCCTAAATCGGCTCCCTGCAAAAGCTCTTAAATTTAAGACTCCCTTAGATTGTCTATCTAAGTCTGCCAGTATTCCCCATCCTCTTACACTTGAACCTCGAATCTTCGGGTGTACAGCTTTTGTTCACATACCCAAAACCAACCGAAACAAGCTCGGCCCATGTGCTGAGAAATGTGTATTTGTCGGCTATGGGATCGATCAAATAGGTTACCGGTGTTATAATCCAAAAACTCGGCAAATGTTCACCACAATGAATGTTGACTTTCTTGAAACAAAATACTTTTATAACACCCAACTCAGTGGTCAGGGGGAGAATGAGCGTATAGACACTCTGAGTTGGCTAACCCAATTTCCCTCATCTGAAGAAGTAACAATAGAAAATCATCACAGTACTGCGAGTCCTTCAAACATAGCCACACAATCTGCGGAGCACAGTACCACTGAAGAAAGTCCATCCAATGTGATACCTGAGGTAAGAAATACTGAGGATCATGAGTTTTATAATCATGGGACAACAGGGGAACACATAGAACCGACAACAACGGAACCAACTCCACATGTTGAACCAGATGTGGAACAGGTTGAACCAGATTTGGAAGAAGTCGAACCAGTCGTTGAACGTGTGGAACCTGTTGCGGCAGAGACAACCGGAAAATACCCTCTCCCTCCTAGAGCCAATAGAGGGGTCCCTCCAAAACGGTACTCGCCAGAGAGGGAAACCAGAAATTCAAGGTATCCTGTAGCTAATATGGTTAACGGGAACTTATCTAACAGTGCGAAAGCATTTGTTACTTCACTATACTCTGAACAAATACCTAATTCCGTAAAGGAAGCTCAAGGTAAGAAGAACTGGGAAGAAGCAATGGAAGTGGAGATGCGTGCTCTTATGAAAAACAATACATGGGAGAAGTGCATTCTTCCTGAAGGAAAGAAAACAGTTGGATGTCGGTGGGTGTATTCAATCAAATATAAACCAGATGGTTCCATTGGGCGATACAAAGCTCGTCTTGTAGCCAAGGGTTACACTCAGACGTATGGGATCGATTACTCTGAGACATTTTCTCCGGTTGCAAAAATGGATACCATTAGAGTTCTCTTCTCAGTAGCAGCTAATAAGGAGTGGCCTCTTCACCAGTTTGATGTTACAAATGCCTTTCTCCATGGAGACCTAACAGAAGAAGTCTACATGGAAGCACCTCCAGGTTTTTCAGGGGGTTTTAAAGAAGGGGAAGTTTGTCGGTTGAAAAAGTCCCTTTATGGGCTAAAACAGTCTCCTCGGGCATGGTTTGGAAAGTTCACTTTGGCCATGAAAGAGTATGGGTATCACCAAAGTAATGCTGATCATACTCTGTTCCTCAAGAGAAGAAACGGCCTTGTAACTTGCTTAATCATATATGTAAACGACATGATCATTACCGGAGATGATATAGAAGAAATAGCACGGTTGAGAAAAAATCTATTTTCAAAGTTTGAAATGAAAGACCTTGGGAATCTCAAGTATTTCCTCGGGATAGAAGTTCTCAGGTCTAAACGGGGGATTTTCATCTGCCAAAAGAAGTATGTCCTTGATCTTCTTGCAGAAACTGGGTTGATTGATTGTAAACCAGCAGATACTCCAATGGTGGTGAATCACAATCTTCACATGGAACTCAATGGAGAACTTGCAGACAAAGAAAGGTATCAACGGCTGGTGGGCAAGTTAATTTATCTCTCTCACACTCGCCCGGATATAGCTTATGTTGTTGGAGTGGTGAGTCAGTTCATGCATCAACCTCAAGTTGCCCACATGGAAGCTGCTCAGAGAATTTTAAGATATCTCAAGGGAACTGCAGGCCATGGAGTGTTGTTCAAAACAAATGGACATTTAAATGTTGAGCTCTATACTGACGCAGACTGGGCAGGGGATAAGGGAAACCGAAGATCAACATCAGGATACTTTTCTTTGGTTGGTGGAAATCTCGTTACCTGGAGGAGTAAAAAACAGAAAGTAGTCGCTCTTTCGAGTGCAGAAGCGGAATTTAGAGGTATAGCTCGAGGGTTAAGCGAAGTACTTTGGATCAGGAAGCTGCTAGAAGACATTGGATTTTCCCAAAAGGTTCCCAGTAAAGTTATGTGTGACAATACAGCTGCAATACAAATCTCAGAAAACCCAGTTCAACATGATCGAACAAAACACGTGAAGGTAGATCGACATTTCATAAAAGAAAAGTTGGAAAAAAGAATCATAGAACTCCCGTATGTTTCGTCAAAGGATCAACTAGCAGATATTCTCACAAAAGCCGTCAACGGAAACGCCTTTAGTAGTTGTTTGAGCAAGTTAAGTATTGGTGATCTCACTACTCAACTTGAGGGGGAGTGTCAGAAAGTAAACAATGAGTCATAGTGTAGGGGCTAAATGTATTATATGGCGTCCTATATAAACACCGTTCTTGTATCCCTAATTTTTTGAGAAACACAATTCAATACAATTCCAGACCCAAATCGGTTCATTCTCTGTACCAAACAACAGTTACGTCTAATTTGGTCATTTTATGGGTATTTAGGTGGATTTTGGATGATGTAAAAATAGGGAGTGTATTTATCTCCATTCTAAAAAACATATCTATACTATGTAATAAGAGAAAACATTGGCGAACACTTAGGGGTTGTTTGTTTACCTCTTAATGAGGCTCTTAATGGTTCAGACCTCTTACTGGTTCATCACTTAATGCTTCAGACTGTTTGTTTCACGAGCAGATGTCTGAATGGTTCAGACATTTGCTTCCGAATGGTTAAGATTTATACAAAGTCTTAATAGTTAAGACCTCTAATCTGAATTGATCAGACATTTGCCTCTAAACGGTTAAGCATTATACAGACTCTTAATGGTTTAGAACTCTTACCGGTTCAGCACTTAATGGTTCAGATCTCTTACTGATTCAGCACTTAACCATTCAGATGTTGCCAAACAGCCCCTTATCCACATTTTAGGCTATCTATTTTTGGTTTTCCTGCTTTTTTTCTCCTACTATTATGGATAATTGTTATTTAATTATTGAAAGTTATTATATTTATTAACACGTGAATTTAATATGAACTTAATTATGAGTTTTCAAATAAACTTATTTTTACTTAAAAACTTAGACCGGAGGGAATGGGGCTCGTCCTCCGGCCAGTCCCCATGTCGCCGCCCCATCTTCCCACCCCCATGCCCGTTGCCGCCCCTACTCCTGTGAACTTCGTCCTCCCCCAGCCGATGATGACGGGCCTTCTTCCTCTCTCCTCACACACACACATCTATACATACATACATATATATATATATATATATAAAGGGGTTTCATCCCCCACCCCTAGGTCCATCATCTCCAAGCCCCTCCTACGTGGCGCTGACGTGGCGGCCCATCCTCATGGGGATGAGCCTCCCCATACCCACCGGTCTTATAGTAAAGTCTCCATATATTACTAAGTTTAAAACTATGTTCGTTTAAATATTATAAAAAAGGAATAATAATTTTTATGAATGATTTCTAAAATTTTTCAAATGTTTAATGTGGTTGTATGATAAAAATATAACAAATAATTAAAAAAATAGACGGTATTAAAATTAAATTAAATTAATTAAATTTTAGTCCTTAATTTTTTATACGTACTCATATTTCTATATATTTACAACTATGATTTAAATTAACTTAACTTTGTTAAAATGATATTTAAAGAAGTAATTACATTTTAGTTGAATTAATATTTATCGGTTATATTAAAAAATTTAATACACGGTTTAAAAAGATGGTTTTAAAATAAATTAATAGAATTTATAAATGTTACGTCAAAGTTCATTTTTAAAAGACATATCTTGACGACTAAATGTGGTAACAAATGACATATATTCTATTCAACCTGTATAATACATGACTTTATTCAACCTTTGTAATACGCAAGTTTTCTCAAAGACACCATTTCGTTTCATTACTAGGTATATAACATTACATTTATTAAATTTGTGTAATACACGGGATTATAGCCTAGTGTATTTATATATTACATTGTAATTAAAATTTTAAAAAATACATTTATCACTATGTGAACATGTAACACGTTTAACCGCTTAAGCTCAAATAAAAGTAAGAGCAGTTAGACCATATATTCCAAGTATAGCGATGAAATTCGAATACATTTGATTATTTGAAGAGAAATTGGATGGATTTAAAATTAAATTTCACGCTTAGATTTATATATAATGTTTTGCTATTTAATTCTTGTTTATATATAATACATAAGTTCTTATATAATCTCATTTGTATATAAACATATAAAAAACAAATATTGTTGCTATAACAAATACAAGATCAAGGCCTGTAGCGATATCTCCGGGTAAAAGGGTTCAAGGTTTCAGTTAGCCTAACGCAGGTCGTGGGGTCCTCCCACGTTTGCAAGACGTGGAGAGAGGTTCTCACTAGTATTGTTGTTATCTTCCTTAGATCCTGAACTTATTAGAAATCAGCCCAGAAAGCAATCGTTGGAGAAGATGAATTATTTAGTGTGAAGAATAGAACTTGTAAGAAGCAAGTTCTCATGGGAGAAGAAGAAGAGAAGCAAGCATGAAGCTTGTTCTCGAGAGG
The DNA here is from genome assembly GCA_030545235.1 of Helianthus tuberosus. Taxonomy (NCBI): domain Eukaryota; kingdom Viridiplantae; phylum Streptophyta; class Magnoliopsida; order Asterales; family Asteraceae; genus Helianthus; species Helianthus tuberosus. The sequence continues at coordinate 113,516,316 of CM060379.1, forward strand.
GAGAAGGAGAATCAGAGAGTTGGAGTGATCTCTGCTGATCCTGGAGTGTTTGATATGCTTGGCATGAGCTGCAATTTATAGGGAAAGAGGTTTCTCCAAGGGGAAACATTTAACTAGTGAACCTGGCTTGCAGTTAGGGACTTACCCTTTTAGGGGTTGAAGGGTTTGGACCTGCGGACAAAAGGTTGTTCTCTGTGCACATGCTCTCTTTTACGGCTGTGAGAGATTTGGACAGGCAATCAGTGAGGTGACAAGTCTCTGACTTGTCCTTTTTACTATTTATGCCAGCTGACCGTTACCGAACCTTTTAACCTTTTAAGTTGTTGTGTCTCTAATCAGTTTATTAAGGTTTGAGCTACCCCCGTCATCAGCCCCCCAAGTCAGAGGTATTTGGGGTGTAAGCTCAAATGCTTCTGACTTTTGTACATGATTTTTATTGCTTAAAGGCTTCGAGGCTTGAAAGGTTATCAGGCGTCTAAGTTTTTTGGATTTGAATTTTGAAATGACGGTTAATGTGATGGATGGCATTTTTTTGCCCTTTGCGTATTAATATATGCCTAGACTTCACTTTCTTTTTTCTTTCGATCGCGTCTGGGTGCTAGCAAAGATCTGTATGTGAGTTATTCTTGTCTCACTAGAGAGGAAGTTGAGGCTTTTTGCAAAGAATGGGGGATCGATCTAAAGTTTAATCCGGTGGCTCCGGGTTTTAGATAAATCGATCGATCAGTGTCCCGCTGGTTCGATTGCTCTTTATTGCTGTCATTTCAAGTTTTCAAACTTGTGTCATTCGTTTTCGGTCTTTATTCTGAATATTTTATAGTATTATCGTGTGTCTCTTGGTCAGTTGCGTCCTCAAGGTCTTGCTGGGACTTTACATTTTGAGGTTTTGTGATAGGGTATGGCCCATCGTTGTTGTTCCGATGTTTCTTCCGGTTGACCAAGAACGACGATTCACGTTTGATTTCCTCAATGGTTACTACCTTTGGTTCTTAGAAGGACCGATTTTTCTGGATTTCTGAGTCCATTGTTCCCTTCAAGCTTGTTTGGAGGCACCCTGATGCTTTGTTAAACAAGCTTGAGCCATTTGAGTCTGAACTAGATAATTGGTTGTTAAAAGTCGTTAGGAAGTGTCCTTCGAGGCTTCGTCCCTTGCCTGAATACTTTTTAGTGTTGATGGGTGTGAGCACTTAGTGGGACAAGCCGGATCGTGGCCCTGTGCTCATGAGGGATGATCAGGGTATGATGTTTTGCCTTATGCTTTATCAAGAGTGATGATACTTCTGATGTTGTGTTTGGGGATGCTGAGGCTACCCCCGGCGAAGATGTTGTTGCCAGAGGTGCTGAACACAGGTTCGAGGGTTCAGGTTATGTGAACGTTCCAAATGTCAAAGGCTTTACTAGGGTCGGTGCTTCCAAAGCTTCTACCCATTGTTTAACCCGACGTATGTTAAAGGTAGCTAACCATCCATCGGCCCCTGAGCCAGTGCAACTGAGTGATGTCATAGAGGCTTCAAACGTTTGGATGTTGGGGCTGAGGAAAAAAGACTAGGATTTGTCCTTGGTGATTAGTAAGGGGAGTAAATCGGCGGGTAAGAAGGTTGTGAGCTTGAAGGGTTTTGGTAAAGGTGGTGAAGGTTCCACCAATGTTAATCCCGACGAGGTTTATGTGCCGGATTGGAAGGTCACAGTTGGTGACAGCTTCAGGTGTTCATCCGTTTGTGAGGATGTTCTTACCCATTTTGTTACTCCTACTGTTCGAGGTTCTTGCTTATCTATGGACGATGAACCGATGATCTCGAAGATGGTGATGGGTGCTTGCAACCTTGCTGCCTTGCTTCTAGAGGGTGTATCCCGATTTCGCAAAAGGATGCAAGAATATGAAGTCTTTTCGAAGAAGAGGGATGAAAGCTTCAATGGTTGCTTTGAGAGAAGCTGAGGGCTACGATGAGAAGGAGAAAGCATTTGTTGTTCGAAGATTTGAGGAGTTTTCTTCCCGCGCAAGACTGATATGATTGAGTTGGAAAAACGCTTGGAGGCTGACAAGGTTCAAGTCTGGGTCGATAAGGCTGCCTTGGTTGTTCAGAAAAAAAGCCTTATTAGAGGAGAAAGAAGGGTTAAAGGCTTCACTTGCCCAGGCAACTAGTGATAATGAATGGCTCATTGAGCATGGATTTTAGCAAGTGGTTACCTATCTTCTCCATTCGTCGGAGTTTAACAAAGTCTTGGGTGATGTGTACATCGAGCTTCTTGCTCATGTGAGACACCAAGGTTTGTTTGCTGGTTACAAAGCTTTGTGAACCTGGGGAGCCTTAGGAAAAGTCTTCTCTTTTTCAACCCAAAGCCTTCAAAGTCTTCAAGGGAACAATTTTTAAGATTGAGCATATGATTTACCCTTATGTGGGTGAAGTCTCCAAGTGTTTTGGTAAACCTTCGCCTGTCTTGCAGGAGTTAAAACCCCAGGGCCTTAATGAGACTCTTTGTAACGAAGTGTTGAAGTCCCTCTCGAAGAAACGTCCTTGCTCTGGAGATAGCGAGGAAACGTGTTCTGAAGGTGGTGAGGCCCCAAAGGGTTTAAGCCTTGAAGCCTCCGAGACAGCGGGTGTCGTAGGGAGGAAAAAGAGGAAGGCTAAAAACACCCAAGATGATGGGGTTTCAAAGAAGGATGATGCAACAAAGTTTACTATCTCTGATGCAGCCAAGTGAAGAAGAAACCTTAATTCATAGCTTTCTTAGTATGTCGAACAATGTTATGGATTGTTTGTTTGAACATCTTTTTATTTTAGGAGAACCGTTTAGGTCCCTTGGTGCTTAAAGCCTGGAAGGCTTGTGGACAATGTTTTATGTTTGATGGCCAGTATGGCCCTTGCTATCTTTAACTTATCCTGCTATGTTTATTGTGTTGTTCTATTTACTCCCTTGTGTTTTCATTGGTTTTGTATTTTGTCTTTGTTTTGGGTGGTTCATCTTATGTTACTCATACCTTGAAGGGTTCAGTGCTGCAGTCACTTAGCCTTAGGATATTTTTAACAAGAAGATACAACCTCTATCCTATGTATGACATTGATTTAGAGTCTTTTTGGTTCGTAAGCCAATGTTAGGGCTTAAGGAACATTTGGTGTAGGCTGTTCAAACCTGTCTATGAGACATGATTTTTAAGATTTCTATGAGTCTCATGGAGTTGTATTGATTTAGGAACTCACCCCTTATATAGGTCCATTCAACCCTTGAACCTATTGAGCGATGTGGCCTGGGAGCTCATCCCCTTACATGACCTTTGCCATGGAGTTTCTTGCTAGGTTCTCAACCTGATTATAGGATAGAAAGACAAATTTTGATTCATCATTCACTCATTTCAAAGTACTTTGATTACTAGGGGAATAGAACAACTTTTTGGAACTATTTGTAACACGTTTTGGTTAAACATTAAACCTTTTAAGGTTTTTTCCATCCCAATGGCGGGGAAGCTTTTTGCCTTGCGGACCTGCCAGCTTGTATGATCCCCCTTTGTGGGCTTTAAGGATAGTGTATGGCCCTTCCTATTTAGGGCCAAGCTTTCTTTGGTTTTCTTTCTTGCAGGCCTCATTATTTCGAAGCACAAGGTCCCCAGGCTTGAAGCATTCATGCTTCACCCGTGTATTGTAATACAATTCCATGTTTTTCTTTTACCTTACTTTTTGTATGGCTGCTTGATCACAAGCCTATTCGAGGAGTTCCAAATTCAACATCGTCTCTTTCTTATTTGGCTCGAGGTCGATGTTGAATATTCTTTGTGTTGTTACTCCGATTTCAGCTAGGATTACAGCCTCTGATCCAAACACTAGGCTGTAGGGTGTTTTCTTGTGGCTCGTTTTCTCGGTTGTTCGAATTTCCAATAGCATTTGGGAAGCTATTCGAGCTAGTTGTTGTCGTATCCTCCCAATCGAGATTTAATCCCTTCAACAATGTTGCTGTTTGTCCTATCAACTTGGCCATTGGATTGTGGGTGAGCTACCGAGCTGAATACTTGAGTTATTCTGAACTCCTTACACCAGGAGCTAGAAGGCTTCTCGGCAAACTACTTCCCATTATCCGTGACTAGTACCCCTGGAGCCCAAAACGACAGATTATGTTTTCCTAAACGAAATCAATGACCTGTTTCCCTTAGATTTTTGACAATTGTTTTACTTCTGGCCACTTGATGAAGTAACCCACGGCTACCAATAAGAACTTGACTCCTCCTTTGGCTGGTGGGGATGGTCCAACAATGTCCATTCCCCGCTTGCGAAATGGCCAAGCCGAGGAGGTGGGAATGGGGTTATGTTTGGGGCTTTTGGCTACCGAAGCATGTAACTGACAAGTTTCACATTTTCGCAGTTGTTCGAAGGTATCTCAATGCATGGAAGGCCAAAAGTATCTGTGATTCATCAACTTTGACACTACCGATCTTGGGCCACAATGAGCCCCACATATCCCTTCGTGAACCTCTTTGATCAGATATTGACTTTGTTTTGGGTCAACGCATCAAAGTAGTGGTGCAAGGTATCCTTTTTGTAAAGGATATCTCCTTGTAACACATACTGCCTTGACTTGATACGAACCCTTTCAGCCTCAGTCTGGTCATTAGGTAATTCACCGTTTTTGGGGAACTTTTCAATGGGAGTCATCCAATTTGGCCCTTGTTTGGTGATCACATCTTGAACCTCATGTTTTTGGATGGATGGGGTTTTTAATACCTCAACTAGAATCTTCTTGGTGAGATGTGCAAACGTAAGAGATGCAGGCTTGCTTAGTGCATCAACTCTCTTGTTTTGAGATCTTGGAATTTATTTGATGGCACATGTTTGAAATGTGTTAATCGATTCCTTTGATTTCTTTTGGCACTTATTCATGTTGGGTTCTTTTTCTATGTAGTTGTTATTGTCTTAGCTTGAGAGAGTCTGTGAAGACTTGAAGCCTTTTGACACACATATTTTTTGCAAGCTTGAGCCCAGCAATCAATGCTTCATACTCAGCTTCGTTGTTTGTAGTCTGAAATTCAGGGCGAAGGGCATACGTGAATTTCAATTCGTTAGGATCAATTAGAACTAGCCCTGCTCCTGACCCTTCAATGCTGGAAGCCTCATCGATAAAAAGCTTCCAGGTATTAGGGTTGGAGGGTTCAGCGGAGGCTGTATTGTCTTCCGTTGTGACTTCTCTAGGGACTTCTATGATGAAGTCAGCTGAGACTTGGGCTTTGACAACTTTTCTCGGGACATAGGTGATTTTGTGTTCACCTAGTTTTCACAACCCATTTGGCTAAAAGTACCTTCGAAGCCTTCTAGCCGTTTGGACTAGGGCTAGAGCAAGTTTTTCCAAATAAGGATATTTGATTTCTGCTAATTTTAAGTTTTGAAAAAGTAAACGAGTATCTGAACTTTGTTTCGTTCAATGATCAGAGCCGTACTTATGGTCTTTTCAGCAATCGAAAGGTAGATAGAGGTTGTTCCTCCTGTTTACGTAGCCAAAATGGCTGGGAGTGAAGCCCATTATTGCTTCATTTGGTTGAAGGCTTCCTTTTGAGGTAAAACACTTCAAAGCTGTAAGCTTTCCATCAAAAGTTTTTCTTGTTAGCACATCACTTGAGCGTTGGCTTTTATGCTTTGTTTCCCCATGATGTGCCCTATAAACGAGCACTTGACTGGATTAAGCTTCATGTTGATCTTTCTCGAGTTTTGGAATTCCGTTTTGCTCTTGACCACCAAATCGTCAACATAAGCTTTAATGTTCTTGCCGATTTATCCGGCAAACGCTTTGTCAACCAGACGTTGATAAATGACACCTGCATTTCTTAAACCAAAAGGCATTTTTTGATAGCAAGATATACCTTTATCAGTGTGGAATGTGGTTTTTTCTTCATCTTCTTTTTTTATTATTAGGATCTGATGGTAACCCTTTTAGGCGTCAAGAAAACACTTGAAAGGGAAGCCTGTGAGCGAGTTATCCTTGAGGTCTATCTTGGGCAGCGAGTAGCAATCCTTTGGGCATACTTTGTTCAAGTCTTTAAAATCGATATACATTTGTCCAAGACTTGTCGGGTTTTCGAACCATTACGGGAGTGGCCACCCATGATTGACACTTGACCTCTCGTAGGATTCCGGCTAGAACAAGTTTTTCCATCTCTTGGCACTCTGCAAGGCTTCTTTCAGGGGCTGACTCCGTTTCTTTTGTATAATGGGCTTAACTTCAGGTGGCATCCATAACTCATGTTCAACAATGCTACGAGGGATGTCGGTCATATCTTCCGGACACCAAGCAAAGACATAGTGCAAGAGCAGCTTTTCAAGGTATGAGAGGGTTTCCTTGGAAAGGTTAGTGTTTACCCTTATCCCCTGTTGAGGATATTTTGGGTTTATATCCAACCCTTGTTTATCATCCTTTCTTGAGCTTTTCCCTTCAACCACAAAAGCTTCTTGGGTAGGTTGAAGGGTTGCTATCCCTTTTTCAGTGGGAAATTTCACAGTGACTTGACCAACTGAAACTGCCATTCCGAACACACTTTGCCCTGGCCTTCCTATGATGATATCATAGTTGGAAGGGATATTGATCACCGCAAAAGTGAGTTGTTCGGTTCGTCCCTTTGTTCTCTCGTTGTACAAACATTATGGGTTATTTGGCCTAAAGGGTTGATAGGTATGTCTGCGATACCTTCGATGGAGGATTCAGACTGTTGAAGCTTTGAACGTTCATCGTCGCTGAGCGGGTTAAAGCATTTCTCAAACATGATTTTGGTGGTTGCACTGGTGTCAATGTAAGCCTTTTGTGTCTTGATGGTTTCTATGTTGGATTCCATCACCAGAGGGTTTGAAAGCAACTATCCTTCCGGTGGTGGGAAGTAAACATATTGACGTTCCTATGCCTTGGAATGATGGCATTTGTGGGCAGCTTTGTTTTCATGGTCGACCATGTTCACTTCCTACTTTGTTTTTTCTTCAACCATCTTATCCTTGACCCCTTTAACCAAGTGAGCCAGTTTGGACTTGACAACTGCTTCGATCATCTTTTTGGGTTGGAAGCAATCATTGGTATGGTGACCTTTCTATTCGTGAAACTCACAATACTAGCTTGATTTTTCGAGTCTTTTGTTTTTTGGCAAAGGTTGAGGAGGGCGGAAGCTGTGTTTCACCTCTTCGGTTGCCAAGATCTCTTGCGGAGTCTTGGTTAAGACTGTAAAGTTCAGTGTTGTAAAAGTCGGATTACTCGGCCGAGTACTCGGCGAGTACTCGGTCCTCGGACCCCCTCCGAGGCGACTTCCTCCTAGGCGGTTTCAATTAGTCGGCCTCGGGATTACTCAGGAGTACTCGGTGCCTAGTCGGCCTAGTCGGCGCCTAGTCGGACGTAGTCGGCCTAGTCGGTCTAGGCGGTCAACGTCGTTTGTTGACTTTTAATCGGTCAAACTCGGTAAAAATCGGCCTACTCGGCCTTGTACTCGGACTACTCGGCCTTGTACTCAGACTAGTCGGACTTGTATTCAGAATATTTGAACTTTAAACATGTTTCATTTTAAATTATACTCAGTTGACATGAATTATGCTTATTTTAACACATAAATAATATATAACAATTAATTTTATTTATATTTACCATGTCCGCGTACTCCCCGAGTACTCTCCGAGTACTCCGATTACTCCCAACTCCCCAGTCGGACGACTAGGGACCGCCTAGCGACTTTTACAACACTGGTAAAGTTTATGGTTTTTTCTTGGCTTGGAGGGTTCTGGCCTTCAGGCCTTCTGGAATCCGAACCTTTGAACTGTTTGTCATACGAGCTATACTGGAAGCTCCAGTTAAGAGTTCTCTTTTCTTTTTTCTTTGATGTTTACAGCTTACTCTCCTCGAATGTGGGCTTTAGCCCTTTTGAGTGCTTATTCAAGGGTTTTGGGCAGGCGTTTATTGAAGTCTCTTGTGAGACATTTGGAATTTAGCATTCATGAACCCTGCAACCTTAATATTTTCATTGGCGTAAGTTAAACCTTCCTTCTTGTACCTTTCGATGAAGTCTCTAAGACTTTCATCATCACGTTGTTTGATCTAGAAGATTATCGTAGCGTCCTTGACATACTTCCATTGTTATGGGAAATTGGACAGAAAACCTTTGCTAAGATCGTTAAAGGTCTGAATGCTTCGTTCAGGAAGGTCATTGAACCATATGCGCGAATACCCTTCAAGGGTTTGCATGAACATGGGACAACATTCGGGGCTGGGCAATTTTTCAATTCTTGCTGCCCCGGGGAAGATTTGGAGGTGGTTTTCAGCACCATGATAGCATCTTTATCTGGGTTTGAAACTCGTAATCAACGATTTGTTGGGAAAAGCAAGACAACTTGTTAGGCTTGTAGGGTTTTGAGAGATCTTCTGCTACCCTTGAATCTAGGTTACCGTTTGAGGTACCCTGGTGAGTGGTTGGCACTTGGTTGATGAAGTTAAGGTTAAAGCCTTGAAGGCTTTCTGTGTCATCATCCAGCTTTCACATGCTGCAAAGGAAATTGTGCCATCATCTGCGTCATTAGCTAGGGCATAAGGTTAAAGCCTTAAAGGCTTTCTGATGGTACTCATAAAAGATGCCACCATCAGCTGTGGCATAAGGTTAAAGCGTTGAAGGCTTTCTGATGGTGCTGTATAAGGCATTTCTATGGATGTGCTTATGACCGCACCTCAAGCCAAAGGCGAGGTGGCCATGGCTTGTTAACACGAAGTAACAATGGAATGAGGAACACTTGAAGCTCGTGACTGCCATAAATGATCAAGATTGGTTTCATGCCTAATAGGTGCACCGGTTGTAATGGGTTGGGAGGTAAATAAGGGAAAAACGGTTGGACTAGGCCTCCCTAAAAGCTAAAGGGCTTGAGTGGTTGGTCTGTTACACTAGGGCCAGCTTTAATGTAAAATGTGGCTGAACGTAAGCTGCTAAAAGGAAGAGATGGAGGGCAGGTGTTGATGAGGGTTCAGACTCCTCATAATTTAGTCTTGTTCTTACCCTTTTCTTCCTTTCTAGGCTCACATGCTAGTTGAGAAAAGATATCAGTTGTAAGAAATTTCTAGCTACTCCCTCGGGTGTTAGATCTATGTGTTTCGATGTACGTATTGCACCGATTTGAGGAGACGCAACCCCTGATCGAGATGGGGTTAGTGTATGAAAAGAAGTGAACTCTGGGAACATAGTTCCCGTTGGAGTACTTCCGGGAGTAGAAAGAGGTGTAGATCTGACCGGTGAGATCCGACCATAATTTGGTGTTAAATCGGTGTTGTTAGGCACCTGATTTACCTTGTCAGGAGATTCGCTCTCAGACATGATGTAAAGAGAAAATGGAGCTACACAACTGGTCTTTAAGATAAAGTAAGCGGCGTGGCCCCACGGTGGGCGCCAACTTGTTGCTACAACAAATACAAGACCAAGGCCTGTAGCGATATCTTCGGGTAAAAGGGTTCAAGGTTTCAGTTAGCCTAACGCAGGTCGTGGGGTCCCCCCACGCTTGCAAGACGTGGAGAGAGGTTCACTAGTATTGTTGTTATCTTTCTTAGATCCTGAACTGATTAGAAATCAGTCCAGAAAACAATCGTTGGAGAAGATGAATTATTTAGTGTGAAGAATAGAACTTGTAAGAAGCAAGTTCTCATGGGAGAAGAAGAAGAGAAGCAAGCATGAAGCTTGTTCTCGAGAGGGAGAAGGAGAATCAGAGAGTTGGAGTGATCTCTGCTGATCCTGGAGTGTTTGATATGCTTGGCATGAGCTGCAATTTATAGGGGAAGAGGTTTCTCAAAGGAGAAACCTTTAACTAGTGAACCTGACTTGCAGTGAGGGACTTACCCTTTTAGGGGTTGAAGGGTTTGGACCTGCGGACAAAAGGTTGTTCTCTGTGCACATGCTCTCTTTTACGGCTGTGAGAGATTTGGACAGGCAATCAGTGAGGTGACAAGTCTCTGACTTGTCCTTTTTACTATTTATGCCAGCTGACCGTTACCGAACCTTTTAACATTTTAAGCTGTTGTGTCTCTAATCAGTTTATTAAGGTTTGAGCTACCTCAGTCATTAAATATCAAATATTAACGATAAACACATATAGAAAAAACAAGATCAAATATTAACAAAAACAAAACTAGGAATAACTAGAACAAGTAATGATTTGTCTCAAGGTTTCACCGTTCTTATATTCAAATATGTTCTTCCTTGTAGTAAAAAATAATGATGCCCATGGCTTTATAGCCTAGTGGCATCTTCGGGGTGGGATAAGGTTTTGGGACCAATAGGTCATGGGTTCGATTCCCACAAGGGGGGTTTTCCCATATTTATTGGGTTTCCTCCTGAATTGGTGTATAGGCATTATGCCTAGTGGAGATGGATATGATCGGGTGGTTCTGCTGGTGGCACGATGATACTCCAGTGGTCCGTCAGTGATCCAAATTTGCCGTTCAAAAAAAAAAAGTAAAAAATAATGATTATAAATTATTCAAATTAATTCATTAGTCAAATCCTACTTTAATGTTCATTTTCTATTCCAACAAGTAGAATAAACAATTTATATTTTATAAATAATTTGTTGAGTATGATTAAAATACGCACCCCCTATTTCCTGATTACACCCCCTTGTGAGAGGAAAACTGTCGGTCCCACGCAGGCCCCACCTGTAAATATGTGAGAGGAGGGGGGTGAAAAAAGTAAATAGGGGGGGTGCGTATAGTAGCACCCTTAAAATACTTGTTCAACATTTGATGATTAGGAAACTTACATTGGTACCATTAAAAGACAACTAAAGATACCAAAAGTCCTGAACAATGAGATAACTTAAAGCACCCTTTTTTGTCGTTGTTGTAGATATGGATGAATGATTTAAGAAAATTGTTGGACAATGAAAACATCAAAGCTATAATATAAGCATCCTGAAACAGTAGAGGGGAGGTGGGGTGGGGACACTTTTTGTTAATTGTGTTACCCATGCTCATTGCCCACCTTACATGCCAAAAGAGATTTGGTGATAGGAAATGGTTATCTATGCGAAGTGTTTGGAGATCGTTGATCAAGTTTTGCTAATGGTTGATATTGACATGGTGACAACGGGCGGATCCAGGAACCCTCTCGATTTGAAAAAAAATGGAAAAATTTAGTGAAACCTTGTATGATTTGGAAAACAATAGTGAGAATTAGTGAAAATCTACCAAAAGGAACTCCCTCTAAAAAGTTCTTGAATCTGCCACTAATTCATCGTAGATATTTAAAGAGTAAATTACGATTTTGACCCTTGTGGTTATATCACTTTTACCCTTTTAACCCAAAAAAGAATTTTTTAAGATCTGTGCCCACAACGTCTTTTTTTCTAACCCTTTTGGCCCCCAACGTCTTTTTTTCTAACCCTTTTGGCCCCTAAAAGTAAATGGATGCGGTTAGTGTTAGGGGTCAAAATAATTAGAAAAAAAGACGTTGGGGGCTCATATGTTAAAAAATTCTTTTTAGGCTAAAACGGTAAAAGTGATATAACCACAGGGGCCAAAATCATAATTTACTCATATTTAAAAGCTTAAAATGGTAAAAAGGCCAAAAATGAAAAAAAAAAAACTTCTATTGTTCAGTTTTTAAAAGTTAAACTCCACTTTAAAAAAAAAAAAAACCTTTTGTATTTTTAATTATTTAATAAATACTTATACCACAAAATCAAGAATATTAATTTTGAGTAAAAAAAAAAAAAAAACCTTTTGTATTTTTAATTATTTAATAAATACTTATACCACAAAATCAAGAATATTAATGTTGAGTAGTTATTGACTTATTGTTGTGTTATTATGGTGCATAGTTATGGGACGCATATCCCGCTCGCTTAATATACACATGTTTGCATTCTTGGTTTTCAAATAAGTAATGTTTTTTAAGATTGTACTGTTAGGATTTTTTGGCTATATGAAAAATGTGCCCATCCCACATCGGTGCAAGGATGAAAGCTTGGGAGGACTCCAAGCTTATAAATGGAGTCCAAGGCTTTGGTTTCAAAGTGCCCCAACCAAAAATACACTTGAAGTGTTTGGTTCCTTCTTTCTTTTCTAGTTCTCTTGTCTTAGAGTGTAGGAAGGTTTTGGTTAAACGCTTCGGAGAAGTGTTGTTGTAATTGGGCGGGGGGAGGCTTGAGAGATTAGTCTGTGTGATTGTAAAAATTTGTCGCATAGTGGATCTTTCTCTCTGGAGGCCCGTGGTTTTTCTCCGCTTTTGGAGTTTCCACGTATATTCTTGTGTTCAGTTATATTTCTCTATTGTTAGCTTTGGGAGAGTTGTTGGGAATCTTTGAGACCGCTTGTTTTCCCAACAAGTGGTATCAGAGCTCCAGGTTTTGGGGGAGGTCTCGGTTTAGAAGGTTCGTAGTATGCTCTGTGGTTGCAGCTTAGTCTGATCTTCCACATCAGAAACGAATTTTCTTGGAGGGTGTCCTGGTATTTTGAAGATTCGTAGTATGCTCTGTGGTTGCAGCTTAGTCTGATCTTCCACATCAGAAACGAGGATTCGGTTGATTCGGTTGACTGTTTGTATACGGTAGAATTATACGCGAGCCGGATATACGCATTTTGCCCTGGGAAGGTTCTGGCTAGGAAAGACTTGGTACTTAAGTGTGTCCATTGTACCCACCTCTCTTTCCTGGGAATCCTTTGTTGGGTGTACTGCTTATAGGCTTGGTGTTCTAGTATACAATATTGTTTTTGAAGATACGGATACGATGTCGAAATACAGTCCCATGAGGTTCGACGTAGAGAAATATGATGGAAGAATCAACTTTGGTTTGTGGCAAGTTCAAGTCAAGGATGTGTTGATTCAATCTGGGTTACACAAGGCGTTGAGGGGAAAACCGACCCCTGTTCCAGGCAAGGATTCAAGCGGAACCAGTAAAGACGATGATGAAGAATGGGAAGATCTGGATTTAAGAGCGGCATGTGCGATTCGTTTGTGTCTAGCAAAGAATGTTCTTGCAAATGTGCATGGGATATCAACTGCAAAGGATTTGTGGGAGAAGCTTGAGCAGTTGTATCAAGGCAAAGGCATCTCAAATCGGTTGTATCTCAAGGAACAGTTTCATACCCTTCGTATGGATGGAGATACAAAAATTTCAGATCATCTAAGTGTTCTTAATAATATCGTGTCAGAACTGGAGGCTATTGGAGTGAAGGTTGAAGATGAGGATAAATCACTAAGGCTCATATTATCTTTGACATCTTCCTATGAGCATATGAAGCCCATTCTGATGTATGGGAAAGAGACCCTGAAGTATGCGGATGTTACTGAGAAGCTATTGTCTGAAGAGAAAAGACTGGGTAGTAGCGGTCATACTTCGTCAGAAGGAACGGTTTTAATATGCGGGAACGGGAAGAAGAAGCACTCACAGAAGATTCCTGTATGCTGGAAGTGTGGACAGTCTGGGCATGTCAAGAGAAATTGTCCAGGTGGAGCAGATTCGGCAAGCAGCTCCAAGTCAGCTAACAATGTCTCCGTCGTTATTGACGGTGATGAATTCCTTTGAAGTTATGTCATCCCTATGGTATGCCCGCGCTACCATGAAAGGGGATGCAATTTTGTTAGCGGGTTCACGGACTTACACATGGGCATTGGGTTGGCATAGATGCAAGATGTGTGGTGAAAAATTGATGTTGATGGCTGATGAACTTCCGGGTATGCCAAGTGGGGAAGTTGTACCATAAAATTTTCAGCAGGTTTTTTCAACATGTGCCGAGAAGAAATTCTTAGAATGGTCTATTCTAAGTGGAGATACTCTTTTATGGTGGAGTATGATCATCGGTTGAAGACGGTGTTCCTTTGATGTGGTTGTTTTTTTTTTTTCATATATCCAAGGTGGAGATTTGTTAGGATTTTTTTGCTATATGAAAAATGTGCCCATCCCACATTGGTGCAAGGATGAAAGCTTGGGAGGACTCCAAGCTTATAAAAGGAGTCCAAGGCTTTGGTTTCAAAGTGCCCCAACCAAAAATACACTTGAAGTGTTTGGTTCCTTCTTTCTTTTCTAGTTCTCTTGTCTTAGAGTGTAGGAAGGTTTTGGTTAAACGCTTCGGAGAAGTGTGGTTGTAATTGGGCGGGGGGAGGCTTGAGAGATTAGTCTGTGTGATTGTAAAAATTTGTCGCATAGTGGATCTTTCTCTCTGGAGGCCCGTGGTTTTTCTCCGCTTTTGGAGTTTCCACATATATTCTTGTGTTCAGTTATATTTCTCTATTGTTAGCTTTGGGAGAGTTGTTGGGAATCTTTGAGACAACATGTACTGGACGTCAAATCGGTCTCCAAATAAGCAATATCTTCATCAAAATGTGACTCCTCGTATACTTCACATTTAAAGACCTATACATGTGTCAATACAAGGAATAATATGTTTATATTTCACGACGAAGTATTAAAATAGCACAAGCATAATGCACAAATTGAACACACTGGTCACAACAATAAAAATAAGAGCGAGCATTTTTTCGGTGCTTAGGGATGTAAATGAGTCAAGATGCACTTAATATGTTCGATACCAACTCGTGAAAAACTTGAATAAAGCCAAGCTTACATAACTATTTGCAATGTTGTAGAAGGCGCTAGGCGCTAGTCGGGCTAGGGATTAATCGGAATGGGATTTTTATATGTATTTTTTCAAAATTATATATATACCCAATAAAATAAAAATAATACTTCAAAATTCACATAAATACTTCAAGTTTCAGATAGTATGGTTCGATTTTGACCGATTTTGACCAATTTTGACCGCCTAGGACCGATTAATATAGTCCGATTAATCCGATTTTTGACCGTCTAGGTACCGCCTTTGACCGACTTCGACCATGACCAATTAATTGACCGACTAGCTCAAAATTAGGCAGTAAGTGGCCGCCTAGCGCCTAGGCGCCGATTAATCGGCCGCCTAGGCCGATTTCTGCAACACTGACTATTTGAGCTCAAGCCTAAGTTCAAAACAATTAAAAGATAAATAAATAAACAAGAAGGGCGATGAGTAGCAGGGTGTGCAAAAAACCAAGTTAATCGAGCCATAACCGAATTAACCAACAAAAGTGAACATGAAAAATCGAACCAAATCAAAAACTCATGGGTTGGTTAATTATTTTTTTTTATGAAAACTGAAAGTAGCGAGTCGGTTATGATTATCAATGCTTCCATGCCCGCCATAACTAAACTGAAACGAACCATCATAAAGTAAAAGCTATGTCGGATTGTTGGACTTTTCACCATTACTTTCAACATTTGATGTTTTTAGTTGAACGTTGTTTGAATTTATGGGTTACATCATGTTGTTTTGGTTGAACGTTTGTTTGGAGTTATGAATACATCATATCGTTGTGTTTGAAAATTCAGTAATAATATTATATATTATATGTATTTTTTTAATGCTAACTAATATATAAATAGGGTAAGGATCCTGAGAGAACCACACATTATTTGAGAACTTAAGAGTACCACTATCAACCAAGTAGTTTTTATTTAATTATTTTTTATTAAAATGTTATTCTTGTAAAAATAAAAAAAATATATGTAGATTGGCGATATACATATATATGTAGCATGCACATGCACACATATGTAGATATATATATATATATATATATATATATATATATATATATATATATATATATAAGGGAAAGTTCATTTGAGAAGAAATTTAATGTGAGAAGAAAAAGAAGAAAGGGCATATTAGTAAAATGCTATTTCAATTATAACTCATATCATTAATTTTTCTCTTTTTAATTAATTAGTCAACTAATCATTAATTATCCTACATATAATCTACAAAACCTACACATTCAAAATTTTGCTACATATACCCTACACATTATAGAATTTTATCTTACACAGTCGAAATTTTATCCTACAAACCTCGAAATATATCCTACACGACTCGTAGTTTATCCTACACAACTAGTAATTTATTCTACACTTTAAATTAAGCTGTTTTTTTTTTTAATTTGGAAAAAAGTATATATTTTGAAAAGGAGTTACAAATTTAATTAGCTAGTTATTAATGGGTAAAATACAAATTAATGATTTATGTAAGTTTACCGATATACCCTTATACTAAAATTAAATACAAATATTAAATGAAGTAAAATGAAGCTTTCTTATTGGTTGAAATTTTTTTTTTCTTCTTACAAAAAAATTCTTCTCATTTGAACTCTCCACTATATATATATATATGTAGTTTACGATTTACGTGTATAAAACCCGCCGATCTACATATATTTTTGTTTCAAATTTTCTTTTATTTAGGTAAAGACTAGCAACATATAAACAAAAGTAACACTCCCTTTGGTTCTTATTCGATTCTAATACTATATTAATATATAGAAATGTCTAATAACAATTTACTCTATTGTCAAAATTTTCTAGCTCAGGTTGATTGTGGTTCTCACGATTCGCAAATCTCCATTTGGTTCTCATTTGCTCCTAATCTTATATTAATATATAGAAATGTGTAATAACAATTTACTATATTGTCAAATTTCTAGCTCAAACTTTCAAACCCAAATAATGCACAATTGCATTGTTTTATCTTTAACTTGGTCCAAATTCATGGTTAACCGATTCAATTATTAAGAAAGGGGAGATTAACTGTTAGTGTAAAAAAGAAGAGTGAGCACGAATGAGTGTTACACCATGTGTAGTTGTCACCCAAGTGGTTTGGTCTTTTTTGTCATGTGGCGTCAACGTCATCAAGGCCTGAAAACTGGATAAAATGGAGTAGTGGTGAGACATGTGAAATTAGTGGATTTGGAATTGAAAAAAAAAATGATTGATATACACAATACCCGACCAATCGATCTGATCCGTGCAATCGAGCTCTTGCTCTGATACCACTTGTAGGACCGGTTTTGACTCCGTAACGATTGTGAACCGAACGTGTGACATGCGGAATCCGTACACGAACGTGACCGAACACACGACCGTACTATAAACGTGATTCTATTGATCGTACGACAATTACAAAGCACCGTGAATCACCTTGGAGCACTTTCTCTCTCTAGCCTCTAGCTCTCCAAGTCTCCAAATGAGCAAAAGTCTCAAACTCTAACCCTAAGAGTTCTATTTATAGACCAAGGGGCTTAATGAGATTTCTCATTAATTACAGAATTGCCACCTTGCCTTTTCCAACATATTACAATATAAAGCCTAGAATTAAACTGTTCCTGCTACGTTCTGTATTGACGGAGGCGATAGACATAAATGCACCAACAAAATCCTTAAGTAAGTATAACATAGCGGGTAGGCGATGAAAATAGCATTGTCGGGATAACCATATCGCTTGACTAACGAAATGCATATGTATGTGTAAGTGCATGAATGAACACGTAAAGGGTAAGTCATAGTTGATTAATAAAACGTAAATAAGAGTGCATTAATAGTTTGACTTTCTATAAGTCCAAACGGAGTTGAGATTATTAACTAGAAAGCAAGTAATAGTAAAATAATATGAATGGTTTGGTTTATTAAACAAGCAAAAACCGACGAAAGTTGTAGTAGCAAGAAAAACATTGGTTGAGAAGGATATTGAATTTAAACAAGCAAAAACCGACGAAAGTTGTAGTAGCAAGAAAAACATTGGTTGAGAAGGATATTGAATAAAGTTACGTGATAGACATATTTGAAATTAACTCATAAGAGAGTACTACGTAAGCAATGAAATCTATAATGTAGTATGCCTAGTAAGTTAAGAATTTATGGAAAGAATATAGGTGAATTAACACCGAATTAATTGAATAACTGAATGAAAATGATATGTTAAGAAGCGGTCATGTATTGACCAGTTGTGAACGGGTCAAATAAATGAAAATGATATGCTAAGGAATGGTCATGTATTGACCCATTATGAATGGGTCGAACAAACTACTGTCTTCAAAAGAATCTATAAAGGGCTAGTACATAAACCATATGATTTAATTAACGCCATACTCAAAAGAATGCGAAAGAAATGTGCTAACCTTCCATTTTATAGATAAGAACGATAGGACTCTTGGTGAGTAAAACTGGTAGATTTGGAAAAGTATGTGCACGAGCGGAAGCTCGTCACATGGATAGGCGAAGTTAGTTCAGTTCAGTCGTGGACCCATGAAGAAGTGGACCAATCCGGATTGCGGATTGATGATTTATGCAAGAAAACCGAGGTTAGTAAAATGTCTAACTCATGAAACATAAGCGTGAATTAGTATATTGAATACGAAATAAGGAAATGAAGGATAGGAACTTATGTGGCTAACGCTAGAATGAAATATCATGAATGACGCATGTGTGAGAAGGAAATTTATTGAACCACCATGATTGGTAAATGTATAAAAGTCTTATGCTTAATTAGAAAGGTAGAAACAAACCTTAAACTTGATATGATCGTGAGTATGTTCTTGCAATAGTATACACATTGAATGAATTCAAAGAATGAACCGCTAGCGATGAAGTGTGCTAGTAGCTAGCATTATAAAATGAAGGCGACACTATTAAGAGCTCTTGATAAGACTCCGACTTTTATGTGATTATGAAAGTATATTGCTTAACTTAAGAAGGTAGGTACAATACATGCCATTATGTTTAATTAGGAATAAGACCGTTAGCCAAGATCCCGAATGTATGCGTATTGTAGTATGCCCTTCGAATGAGTACAGTGAAATGGTAGGAGAGCAAATGTGAAAGGTTTCGGGGACGAAACATTCTTTAAGGGGGGTAGACTTGTAACACCCCAAAAACCCAAATGTTAAAATTACAAGAATGATTTATTTTACATGGTGTGATATTGAGGTAACTAAGTTAGTGAACTTGGTTTTAAATACAAGTTAGTATGTGAAATGAAATAAATGACAAGTTTTAAAAGATTGAGGGGTTAAAAGGGAAAAGTGTTAAATAAAACACTAGACAAAAAAATAAGTCAGTTTTGGGGTTCTGGGCGTGCGATCGAGAGCAGGAGCCAAGGGAAGAGCCAAAACCCTAACAACCTAAAATCATCAAATTGAAAAGGAGATCAAGGGCAAATCGAATGCATGGGTCTAGATACTCTTTAATCTAAGTGTATTGATCATAAGGTGAGTTCAATTTCATGTTTTGACGCTTTTTTTTGTTAAGTGGTGACGTGACCGTATCGTCCCGATCAGTCAAAAGCCCAATTAAATCTAGTTAGCTAGGGTAAGTCGGGTATCGTATTCACGAAGAGCATGTGGTCAGTATCGCACGACCCGTTCGATTAGTTAGACTATTTACAAATAATGTACAAAGTGATTATGAAGATTGCTAATTTTATTTGTTTGTTTGGTTTTGAAAATAAATCGGATTGAACCGACAAATTGATGTTATTCTTAAAACAATGTGTGATTAATTAAGATTGTGAACTAAACTAAAAACTTGAAACAAGAAATTAGAATACGGATCACACCCGGTTCGATAATTGCAATACCTAGGGTTCCTACATGTTTTAACTTGATTCAATTGCATATAGTGATTAACGGATTACTATCATGAAACTTAGGTGCCAATTGCTATCTACGTCATAGACAACGGACCACAATGCACTTCATTACCTCAGACATGTAAATCCTAACCTAAGATAAGGCATAATTGCACATAACCATTTCGCAAATTCATAACTTTATCATCGTTCGACAATTTACGAATTCGAAACAAATGCAAGACAATTATCAAAGGTTTCAAATACTAAACAATTTGTCACAAAACCAAATTAAAATACAAATGTATAAACCCTAGAAAATCTTACAACAATCTACACCGGGGTGAATCCGAAGAGACTAGCCGCTCATGGTTGCCGTAACCGCTTCAGTTGTCATCCCGAATCACTTTGACCATACCCCAAAAGTTGCTTGAAAGATGAAGAGTAATATTATAATGCGTCCCTTCGTCAAACGCTACTCTATATGTGTCTTCTATTTATATCGGCCGTCCAAACATATGTATGCCTTGGATTTTTTTCGAATAAAAAATAAATAATGATGATGTAACTGACTTTTGAGCCCAATCCAATCCTTCACGTGAGTTTTGCTTTTCCTTTTTTTTCTCCTTGGTGTACGTCCCCAGCAGCCAATCATATGCGGCCCAATTTTTTTTTTTAACGGCCAACAAACTCAATCCCGAGCACTCTCGGGGCACCCACTGGACAAACGGAGTACTCTGAGAGTAACCCGAGTCCGCCACCAATTCCGGGGAAAACCCGGTAACCCACCCGCCCGTAGGCACGAATGTGAAATTACCGGTAAAACCCGTTTGGTTCAAGGATCCAACCCAGGTTTTCCTGGGTCTCCTATCATTGCCCACCAGTGCCTCACTCTGCACCAAGTGGGAGTTCAATTGATCTTCACAATTCCAATATATCATTAACCTTATGGCCCTTGAATTCAAAATCTAGTACTCCTTCCTTCCCGTACGTGAAACTTCAAAGAACCACATTAATAATTGAATTGAATTGTTCATTACTTATATTAATTGCCATATTCAATTCATTGTTTCAAAGTTTATGTATTCTTTTCCTTTTGTTCTCACGTGACTACAAAAAAAACACAATAATTTTTTTGACCATAAATTGCATTTAGTATTTGTGTTTTGATTTTCCAAATTACTTTTTTTTTAATATTTTACTTGTTATAAATTCATGGGTTTTAACTCATTTTCTCCACAACTTACAAAATAGCAAAACCGATCAAAAATATTTTATTTTGTAACCATATCGATGCATTTTTATTATTAATAAAATAAAACAGAGTGCACCTAAAATGCATCGATCAAGTGGGTTTTGATTAATCCGTAAAGATTGTATGAATTTGAGTTTGTATATGGGTTAATATCATTATGTAGAATAAGAATTATCTTTGAATTTGGTTATAGCAAAGGATTGACGTAAAACCCACTTGTGTTAGTCACATGATAAGATTTTAGCAATTCTTAGATGCTAAAACTTATGACAAATTGAAGGATGAATGTATAAGTATTAGAGTTTTGGTAGATGTTCTTGATGTAGGCTAAGAAGCTAAGTGAAATCGGTTGAATTGATCAAGTGTGGTGTGAATGAGTAGGTTATGCATAAAGCACATGTACATAGTGCTTAAAATATTGTATGCACACCAAGTGTTCACTTAAATGTTTGAATGGTTAATTTTATAAATTTTGAATGAATTAGGAAGTCTTGCATTGTATTTGGAAAATGTAAAGTTAATAAATTGTGAAATGTGTTATGGAAAGCGAATGATGCGTGAATGTAATTGTTATGTAAATTAATGGCGTAATCTAAAATGAGAGCGGATTATGTATAGGATTGTAGTTAGAAGGTAAAAGTTCGTATGCAAGAACTTATGTGTTATGAACTAACTAATTTATGTGCCGTATATGGTAGTAATGAAACATGATGATACATATCCCATATTTGCGCTAATAAACTAACGAAAGTCAAATATTGCATGATTTGAAAGCCAAACGAATGAATGTATGTAAGCAAACCGTGTTATGAATGTGATGACATGTACGGTTAGGAGTCATGTCAACATAAGCACAAATAAGGAAGTGCCACGGGTCGAAGGTAAACACGGAAGCTATGTGCAAATTCGGACGCACGAGGTAAGTAATTTCCCAGACTCCCGCTTTATTAGTAAAGTGATTAATTGTATGATAAATGTTAGTAGTTGTGTCGAAACGTAAATTAAATGATGATATCAAGTATTAGTACCAAACGAGTGATTATCCGGAATCACTCCTTAATGTAATAAAGTACGGTTATGAATTAGTTACTTAGGAATGGAATTGGAGTTTAGAAAGGTATGGGTTTGTAGAAGTAAAGATTTTCGTTAAGTTGATCAAACGGGTCAAAATGAGAGTTTACTCATTTTGGTATGATTTTCGTAAATGATTCCCGACTCACTTCTTAGTATGTATGTAGAATTTAATATTTATGAGTGTAGAAAATTATGCAAGAATCATGTAATGAATGTGAAGTATTGAGGTAAGTGTCATTTTAGTATAACGAAGGAGTTGTTTATAATGAAAGTAAACTAGTAGGATCAAACGGGTCGAATAATGGTATAAAGGGATTTAGAAGCCGTTTGCTTATGAATCAGCTTTTCATGTGTCCCGAGGTGATAAACGGATCCGTAATTAAATTACGGGCGCGTAGGAAAAAGAATCACGTAAAACAGGTTAGTAGAACGAAAGTTATGGCCGTTTTAAGTTAGAATTTTGATTAAATTTGGAGCTGGGCAGTTGCTGTAAGACCCGTCTAGTTTTTACTTGAATTTAATAATGATTCATACCATTTTATATAAAAGATGTCTAAGTTATAACATAATTTCCATAAGTAAGGTTCAAAAGTAGCAAAACATTAGTCAACTAACGACTAATTCAAAACATTCAAAAGTTGTTGCAATTTGTTTACATTACATAAACATAGTCTATTAAAGGTTAAGATATCACGGAAGCTTCAAAAGTTGTGTTCGGTTCTTCGACATTTGCTTGACCGCCATCCGTAAGTTCACCATAGTCACCTAAGGTCAAAACCGCTAAAAATATTAGTTTTGGCATTGACATAATACATATAAACAAGTTCCAGCATCAACGCATGAAAAATAAAATAAAATTTCAAAAAAAATGATCCTGTCACGTGTCGCGGCAGGATCCCTTTGATCTTTCGCGTGGCGCGGGTGTCCCCGCGTGTCGCGCCAAATTCCTGTGTCTCCCCTGCGTGGAACGGGGAGTACGTTTTCCAGCAGGTTCATTGCTGAATCCTGCACTTGCTGCCAGCTCCGGAAATTCAAGTTTTTAACTTCATTTGGCCATAACTTTTGACTCGTAAGTCCGTTTTAGGTGATTCTTTTTCCGAACGACTAAATGTCACTATGCATTAATTCGACCCATTCTAACTTTACTTAATTTGCTACTATTTAACTAGTAAACCTAAGACGCTTATTACCCAACTTCCGGGGCTTATTATCACCGGCACTTCATTACCAAACCTATGGCTTCATGCTCTTGTGACCATTATCGCCATCGCTATCTATTTAAGATATTAACACTACAATATACACCATTATTCGACCCGTTTGGCTCATCTACGGAATCCTCCATTTTTGATGACTACCAAACGACTACTAACCAATTCTTAGCCTATGAATTTAAGTAACGAACATGGTCGCTACAATCAACACAACTTTTATTCTACAATGTAACCGTACATAATTAAATAGCAATTCTCTTAATGTAACGGGTCAAGTTACATACCTTCAATGCACGCCTTTCAAACGCAAGTCGCCACCGGCTTGTCCACTTGACGCTCCGGTATCTTTTCCTATAGAGTTCAATCATGACATGTTTAGAATTCCTTTTTAATCATATGTCACATAAATTGTCCAAGCATCACAATCATGCATTTTAGCTTAAAAATTCAGTTTCAAGCCTTCTTTAAGGAATTTCTACGAACACAAAAAGGGCAGAATTTTATATCTTTTATATTCAAATTCATAGCTTGTCACTTAGCCTAGATTAACATGAATTGAGCTACCACATATATAATCAAACATCATATTTTTCAGAAATCAGTTTCTATGAATCAATTTACACTAGAATAGCCTTTTAAACCCTAGTGTTCATTATTTTCTCACAAATTCCATGAACCACCTTCAAGGTGTTCATGAAATTTCCTGAATTTTGACATGATTTCACATGTTGTTGCCTAGGTTTTACTGCTAGACACTATATCATCCCTATTCTACCCAAATAACAAACATGCAACATAAATTTTCAGATTTCCCAATTTCATGAGAAATTCAAACAGAGAATTAACACCAAATTTTACATACCTTGTAATCCCCTTGTGATGAGGATCACTAATCTATATTCGGATTTTGATTTGGGACATAAATTTGCCTTCAATTGATCAATTTTGTGCTGAACTAGGGTTTTGAGGAGGAGCTTGTGTCGCCCCTATCTCCTGGTCGATCTCCACCAAACACAGACAAGGGTGTTTGTGTTTTATTTAATTTGTTTTATTAATATTAGTTTTCATTTTGACACCTTTGGCCCTCCTACTTTCATTCTTTATTTATTTTCACCCTTAATTACTCTTAAGTCTTTAACTAACTAGGTTAGTGTCATTCCTAGTTAGTTTATCTTACTAATTTATTTGCAAACTAATTGCAATTTAAGAAATTTGTATTTTCGGGATGTTACAAGTCCACCCCCCTTTAAAAGGGTTTCGTCCCCGAAACCAAAGTACGTACCAAATAAAGTAGGGTAGAGACGTCGCATCTCCTCCCCGGACTCCCACGTAGTGTCCGAGCCTTTCGTATGCTCCCACTTGATCTTGACTTGATCGATCTGCTTGTTTCGTAAGTGCTTGACCTTTCGATCTAAAATCTCCACTGGTCTCACCGCATAATTCAGGCTATTATCCACTTCGATATCATCGTAATGGATATAAGCTGTTTCGTCTGCTAGACACTTCCGCAATTGCGACCCGTGGAATGTGCCATGTATCCCACTCAACTCTTCCGGTAGTTCAAGGCGATAAGCCACCTTACCAACCCGTTCAATGATTTTAAATGACCCGATAAACCTCGGGCTTAGTTTCCCTATTTTTCTTAATCTAATAACGCCCTTCCATGGGGAAACTTTCAGCATAACCATATTGCCTATCTGAAATTCAATCGGTCTTCGTCTTTTGTCGGCATATGACTTCTGTCTATCTTGGGCTGCTTTCAGATGAGCTCGCACCACTTCGATTTTCTCATTAGTGGCCTTAATTATGTCCGTATGTGCCAATTCACGTGGTCCCACTTCACCCCAACACACCGGGGTTCTACACTTTCTACCATATAGCATCTCATAAGGTGCCATGCCGATACTCGAATGGTAACTATTGTTATAGGAAAATTCGGCCAAAGGTAGATAAACATCCCAACTTCCACCGAAGTCGATGATACATGCCCGTAACATATCCTCTAGCGTCTGTATAGTTCTTTCGCTCTGCCCATCTGTCTGAGGATGGTAAGCGGTGCTAATGAAGAGTTTCGTTCCCATCTATTCTTGAAAATCTCGCCAAATATTTGAAGTAAACCGGGTATCTCTATCCGACACAATAGATACCGGTACTCCATGACGTGCCACTATTTCGTTTGTATATACCTCGGACATCTTTTCCGAAGTATATGTTTCGCGTATAGGAATAAAATGTGCACTCTTCGTCAATCTATCCACGATCACCCATATGGCGTCGAATCCCCGAATCATTTTAGGTAGCTTGGTCAATAGGTCCATAGTGATATGTTCCCATTTCCAAACCGGAATCTCCAAAGGTTTTTGGTGCTCTGCCTTGACTTGTAAGCAAGTCAAGCATTTCTCCACATATTTCACCACATCCCTCTTCATTCCGGGCCACCAATAATTTTGTTTCAGATCATTATACATCTTGGTCGCACCCGGATGGATGGAATAACGGGACTTGTGAGCTTCATCTAGTAGAAGCTTTTTAACTCCACATGTGTTAGGAACCCAAATTCTATTGAAACGTGTTTTCAAACTGCGGTTGCCTACTTCGAGATTTTTAACTTGGCCAACAATCCTTTCCTTTCTCCAGTTTTCCGCCTTTACTGCTTCATCTTGTGCCTCTCGGATTCGTTCAAGTAAGCCCGATGTCACAATGAGCTGCAATGATTGTACTCGTATCGGGACGTAATCTGCCTTTCTGCTTAGGGCATCCGCCACCACATTTGCCCTTCCGGGGTGATAGTGTATTTCACAGTCGAAATCTTTCACCGTTTCTAACCATCGCCTTTGTCGCATATTTAACTCCTTCTGATCGAATAAGTATTTTAAGCTTTTGTGATCGGTGAATATGGTGCACTTTACTCCATATAAATAGTGCCTCCATATTTTTAATGCAAATACCACCGCAGCCAACTCGAGATCGTGCGTGGGATATTTCTTCTCGTGTCTCTTCAATTGCCTCGAGGCATAAGCTATAACTTTGCCCCGTTGCATCAAAACGCATCCGAGCCCCGATAGTGAAGCATCCGAATAAACCACCAAGTCTTCGACCCCGTCCGACAATGTTAGTACCGGAGCTTGAGTTAATTTCTCTTTTAGCGTTCGAAACGCTCTTTCTTGATCGACACCTCAAATGAACTTTTCTTCCTTCCGGGTAAGCTTTGTTAGCGGCGACGCAATCTTGGAGAAATCTTGAATGAATCTCCTATAGTATCCCGCAAGCCCCAAAAAGCTTCTAATTTCCGAAGGGTTCCTCGGGGGATTCCATTTCGACACGGCCTTGATCTTTGACGGATCTACCAATACTCCATCGGCACTTATGATGTGGCCGAGAAATTGCACCTCTCGTAGCCAAAAGGCACACTTAGAGAATTTCGCATACAACCTCTCTCGTCTAAGTGTCTCTAACACCTCTTGTAAGTGGTGTGCATGTTCAGCTTCGCTTTTCGAATACACCAAAATATCATCGATAAACACAATGACTGATTTATCCAACATTGGCTTGCAATCCCGGTTCATGAGGTCCATGAAAGCTGTGGGTGCATTTGTCAGCCCAAATAACATCACGAGGAATTCGTAATGTCCGTATCGCGTGTGGAAAGCCGTCTTCGGCACATCTTCCTACTTGACCTTTAATTGGTGATACCCCGATCTAAGGTCAATTTTTGAAAACCAGTTCGCACCTTGTAGTTGGTCGAATAAATCATCTATCCTCGGAAGCGGGTATCGGTTCTTTACCGTGAGTTTGTTTAACTCCCGGTAATCGATACACATACGCATGCTTCCGTTTTTCTTTTTCACGAACAATACCGGTGCGCCCCAAGGAGACACACTCGGCCTTATGAATCCTTTGTCAAGCAGATCTTCAATTTGGGACATCAACTCTTGTAATTCCGACGGTACGAGTCGGTACGGTGCTTTAGCTACGGGTTTTGCGCCCGGAATCAATTCGATCCCGAACTCTACTTCCTGTTCAGGCGGTATCCCCGGTAAATCCTCCGGAAACACATCTTCATAGTCCCGTACTACCGGTACATCTTCAATCTTCAGTGATTCTTTCTCGGGCTCATTTGCGTATATCATGAATGCCTTGCATCCTTGCTTCATAAGCTTGTGAGCTTTCAACATTGAGCATATTATGGGGTTACCTCCTTTTTAGCCATAAATAGTGACATGTTTCCCGCTCGGAAATATTAGCTTTATCTCCTTACAAAAACACACTACCTTCGCGTGGTGCTGAGATAGCCAGTCCATCCCAATGACTACTTGAAATTCCCCCATTGACATTGGGATTAGATATATCAGATACTCTTCATCATCGATGCTTAATTTGCAGCCTCGACAAATGTCACAAACTATAAAACTTTTGTTGTCCCCTATTTCAACTTCTAAGGGCACAGATAATTTTGTCAATACAAATGAAGGATGTCGAACAAATCCATGCGAAATGAAGGATTTATTCGCACCCGTATCAAATAATACACGTGCAGGAATTGATTTAATCGTGAATATACCTGAGACCACATCGGGTTCTATCTTCGCTTCAGCCGCGGTAAGTTGGAAGGACCTAGCCATGGCCTTTGGAGCTTCCGTTGGAGACTCTTTTGTGTCTCTCTTTCCAACCAACTCGGGGCATTCAGACTTTTTGTGGCCGGGTTGATAACATTTGTAACAAATGGAAACTTTTCCGGGACATAGCGATGCAGTGTGCCCCGTCTTCCCACATACCGGACACGACATGTCTTTGAAGCGGCACTCACCTTTGTGCCCCTTTCCGCATACTTTGCAACTTGGCGACCCGCCTTTAGCCTCCACTTTCTTCCCTGATTCAGCAGTTCTAGCTTTCTTTGTAGGGATTGGATTCACATCCTGTGCCCTTCGCTCACCCCTTTCAACTTGTTTCTTTAACTCGATTTCCCGCTCCCGGGCGGTGTTGATGATTTCTGTTGTTGGTGCATCCGTCTGTCGCCTACGTCTTGTATCGAGTCTTGTTTAGAGTAAGATAGAATAGGGCATGGAATCCAAGAAATTGGTATTTGCAGGTGATTCCGCTTGAAATGATCTTATGTTATTTCAAGCGAAACCCCTTAACTTACTGATTCCGCTCGAGTTGTCTAGTTCATGATTTCGCTTGAGATGTTATAATGAGATTCCGCTTGAACCTATCATGTCTTGTTCAAGCGGAATAGGAACCCCTATATATAGATGATCATTGGAGCGAAATCATAGTAGTTGTCTTCCGGTTTGCCACGAAGTGCAGCCGAAGTGTTGTCGTGCTTGTAAAAGGATTCTATATCAATAAAATCAACAGTTTAAAGTGAATACGGCTAAAATAACACTAATTCATTAGTTTCTGCCTCTTGAATTGGTGAATTACTCTTCTGATCGACTCGTTTGGGTCTGAAAACGATCCTACAAGTGGTATCAGAGCTCAGGAGGAAGAGTTCTTGCCATTTCAGCTGTGTTTTTCTATTTTCTACACCTTCTTCTTTAAAATCGAGAACTTTTCACGGTTAAAATCGTCTCAAATTCACACAGTGTACTCGGAATTGAAGTTTAACAGAACCTTGAAAGTTTCAGCATTAAATTCGAACTAAAACTGCGAAATTAAGTGGTTCCGCTTGAAAACATTCGAGAGAAACATGACGTCACAGTGATTTCGTTTAAGATTTGGTTCTGATTCCGCTCAAAACCGGGATTCTGCTTGAAAGTTAGAGTTAATTCCCCTCGAAATAGATAGTTCTTGATTTCGCTTGAAAGCTCCGCTGGATATTCCGCTTCAAACCATCACAGGAGATTCCGCTTGAATTCACTTTGTGATTCCGCTTCAACTATTCCGCTTGAAAGACTGTTATTATAGATTCCGCTTCAAAAGAAGGTTTCGCTTGAAACAAAGTGTTCTTGGTATCTCGCTTGAAAGTGTAACTTGGTAGATTGTGAACTTTTGCAAAATTGAATCATGGACAATGAGTTCTATAATGCCTTTGCTGGTCCAATGAACATTACTCAGAGTGCATTGCTTGAGAATGAAACGGGGACATCACAGAAACCACCTAAGCTCTTGGATATTGATGATTACAATGGTTGGTCTGAACGTTTTGGTAATTGGGTTGAAGCCTATCATTTGGATGCTTGGGAACACACTGAAGTCCAATATGAAAGGCCGACAAAGAACGGTAATCAGATAATGGCAATCAGAGAAATGAGTGCTGAGGAGAAAAAGAAGTATAGAGATGAGAAATTGATGGTGAGTCTGTTACAGCAAGCAATTAAAGAGGACATATTGATTTTGCTTCAACATGATGGAAGTGCATATTCGATCTAGAATGAATTGGAAGCAAAATTTCTGGGAAGTGATGATATGCTCAAGAACAAGATGTCACTCATGAAGAAAGAATTTGATCTATTCCGTGGTTTGAAATCAGAAAACACCAAGCAGATTATTGAAAGATATTGTAATTTGGTGAGAAATATGACGAAATTAGGCATAAAAAAGGATACTGGTGAGCTGATTGAGAAACTTGAAGACGCGTTACCACATGATATTTGGGGAACGTGTTTGATGATGTTGAGAAACAACAGAAAAGAATATAAAAAGCTAACACTGGGAGAGTTCATCAAACATCTAGAAGCTCAAGAGATGGAGCAGAGGAAAATTGCTAGGATGAAGAAATATGATGGAGAACATGACATCGGATTGTATTTCAAGAGTGGTGTTAGTGAAAAGACAAATTTCTCTCCAAAGGTTGAAACTGCTTTTAATGCGAAAAGTTCTTCTGAAAGTTCATCTCAGGGATCAAGTAGCACAACATGATTCTCTTCATTTCCAACATACGATCCACAGTTTTCTACAACAAAGAGAGGAAAAGTTCTTCAATGCAACATTGCTTTAAAGCTTGAAAATGATCAGAATTATACTGAGGAAGTTGCTAAAAGTCACATGTCTTTGTTGGTAACAGTGCTTGAATCTTATGGAGGCTTAGTTGCAGGAAGGACCGGGAATCCAATGCTCACAAAAGAGGATTACGATCAAATTGATGCCGAGGAAATGGAATTGATGGATATTAAATGGTGCATGGCTAGTGTGTTGAGACGGGCTGAAAAGTTCAAACAAATTACAGGCAGAGATGATTTTCGCGAGGCACATGTTTCAACTTTAGGTTTTGATAAGTCTAAAGTTACATGTTTTCGTTGCAGAGAAAAGGGGCATTTCAAGAGGGAGTGCACAAATCGTGAAGCTAGTGGAGCTCAAAACCCTTTTGGAAACAATGATTACTACAAGAAGGCAATTTATCATCAAGTCTCACAACAGCCATATCAACAACAACAGGCACCGCATCAAGCACAAACTGCACATGGTAGAAAAGAAATTGAAGATTCAAAGAGAGCGTGTCTGGTTAATCAGGGCAAGGATAGTGGATTTAGCTGGGATAAATACATTCCAACAGAAAGTAAAGTGTGTTTGGCAGATCAAGATGATGAAAAATTGCCAGAAGGGTTCAGTTGGGATAATTTTTGCCCAGATAAAGAATTTATGGAAAAAGAGATGTTAAATGCTAAAGCTTTTGTTGCTAATGTTACAGATGAATATTGGGCAGAAAAATACAGAAAAATGAGAGAAGCTGAAGAGGAGAAATGGAAAAAAATTGAAGAAAAAGAAGAAGAAGAAGAAGAAGAAGAAAGGAGAAAATCTGAAGCTGAGAAGAAGAAAAGAGCAGATATATTTCAAGTGAGAACAGTTAAAGAAGTTCCAGAATTTGAGATCAAAGCTGATACTGAAGCAGTCAAAGTTTCTGAAAAATGTTTGAATTGTGATTCTTTGATCAAGCAAAACAATGAGCTGCTACACAACATAAAAAGATTGAAAGAATCTTATGATACTTTGAACAGAGAGATTAACAAGTACACCGACTCGAATAGTGAACAAGCTGTAGCAATGAATACACTCAAAGGAGCATACATGAGACAGCTTGACAATGTCGAATATTACACAGAAAAGTGTGCTGAGCTTGAATTGAAGTTGGCAACACAAAAGATTGAAACTGAAAGAGTCAACAATTTATTGAAAAGTTACTCATGTTCTACTTTTGTTGTTGACAGGATTTACCCGATCGTTGAAAAAATGAAGACGTTTGAGGAAGAGAAGACTTCGGAAGAAAAGAAGTCCGAGACAAAAGAAGATGATGAAGTGAAAATTTCTGGTGAGAAACCAAGTGTTGTCTACAATAAATGTCCACCCCCGATAGAAAATGGATATTCTCCTCGAAATCCAAATTTTGAAAGTGTAAAAAAGGCAACTAACTTACAGTGGGAGTCTGTGTCGTCAGATAACTTACCAGAAAATATTGATATCACGTTCACATCGTCCGATACTGATCATGAGTCCAAGTTGATAAAAAGTGTGGTCGATCAGGTGTTAGACAAAGATGACATAGAGGAGTCAAAACCGGAGTCCAAATCCGAGTCAAAGTCTGGGTCCGATACGTCAAAGTCAACAATCAAAAAGGACAAACGGGTTTATGATAAAGAATTTTTGTTATCAAAATCTAATTTGAATGATGAACCGGTCAAAGTAGCATATACTTTGAAAGATTCTGACAAATTATATTCTGATGAAAATTTTCCAATAAGAAGTGTTAGAATTGAAATGATTAACAAGGTTTTCAAAATCACAGAAATTAATATTTCTGAAATAAAAGATTTAAATCTTTCTGGAAAACCTAAACAATACACTTCAAGAGATCAACAAAGAATTAACAAGAAAATGGGTTACAATTGTGGTTATAATTTCCAAAAGAAACCAAACCATAATCGTAATTTCAAAAAGAAAGGTCTTGGATTTAATCAACCTAAAAATTATAAAAATGAAAAAGTTTATAAACCAAAAACTGTGTTTGTTTCAGGAAAAACGACAGAGGCTGAGAAAGAGCAGGCATTCAGAAAACAGACAAATCAAGAATTCCTTGCCAAGAAGCAAGAGAACATGAAGAAAAATGGTGCTCAGAAGACTACAGAGACAAGAATCTGTTTTCAGTGTAAAACAGTCGGTCATATTGCCAGGAATTGTCCAAAGGCAATACAGACAAAACAGGGAGTCTTTGGTAAATTGAAAGAAAAAATTGTTGAGAAAACTGAACTTACAACCAGAAAATTTACAGGCTTTGAAAATTCAACCTTTGAGATTGGTGAATGTTCAAAGAATGTGGTAAAAAGAAAAGAAAATCTAAAAAATCAAAAATGGGTTGTTAAGGGTTCAGGAAACAGTTCTGGTGATAAATCCGATTCCACAAAATCAGAGGAGTCACGTGTTAAAGAAAAGGTTGAGAAATCAGTTCCGAATGTGGATGATGTGAATTTTCCACCTTTGCGGGCTGAAAATTTTAAGAAGAAAGTTGGAAAAGTTGAATTTCAAATCAATTTTATTCTGAAAAGAAGAAATTTGATGTTGAAAAGGCTTTCAACGGAAATGTGAAACATATTTTTAGCAAAATGGTCAATGGTAAGGCCAAAAATGTGAAAGACTTTTATGCTTCCAAAAGGAAAGTTCACAGTTCTGTTGAAAGTAATGGTGGATGGTCAGGCCTGGGTATCTATATTTTTCAAAGAATAAAAACCTGACTTGCCGGAGCTCCCAAGTTGGTAATCGTGGAGCATGAATCGACATCATTCTTTGTTTATGAAATTTATTTTTGTATAAGTGTGACTTGCTGGAACTCCCAGGTTGGTAAGCGAGGAGTAGGAATTGGCATCTTGAGAATTCAACTCATATGTGGTAACTTACAAGTGGTATTGGTTGGTAAGCCATGTGGTTGAAAAAGGTTTTTACCTACATGTGGTAAAATCAAGGTCATTAGGTTGAACTTGATTGGACTATTCTTACAAGTGGTAAATCAAGGACATTAAATTGTACTTGAATTTTCCTACAAGTGGGTGAAATACAATGTGATGAACCACACCCCTAACCTACAAATGGTTAAAATCAATCAACAAAACTTATTTTCCGGAAAAACCATTTGATTAAAACAAACTTAAGTGTTTTGAAATCAATGGGAAAATAGTTTGTTGTGAGGGGGAGTTCTGATTGTTTATGCCAAGAGGATGGCGAATTGAAGTGATTCGATATCAGTTGTCACGTTTCTTGTACAGTTTGTTCTAAAATTTCTGTTAAATGTGTTTGAATTTTAGGGGGAGTAAGTATTTTAGAAAATCCAAAAACTTTAGAAAATTTGAAAAATCCAAAAACATGATAAAATCAAAAATGAGTTTTATTGTAAAAAAGAGGAAATGATAGTACATCAGTGGACTGTCACATCATGCTAAAGAAATGGAAAGATAAAATGTGATAAACGGTCTCACTAAAGATGTGACGGTAGGCTCAGCTAGATTAGTAGATTTGAGATAACGATACAAACTTAAATGAAAAAGCCTAGTTCTAGTGGGAAACATGGTCGAAAGCATAGTACTTAGTTTTGTCCTTCTTGACTGTGTGCCTACTCAGTAATCGCTGATTGTCGAAAGACATAAAACTGGTTAAGTTTGTGAACTTTCACAACTTTGCTGAAAAGTCACTGTGATTGTGCATTTCATTTTGCAAAGATTTAAACTTGTTTGATTTCTTTATTTTGTTTAAGCATTGGACTTCCTCTGCGTATACGTGAGTATCGACCTGGTTGTTAATGCCTAAACGTTCTGCTTTATTTTCTTTGGTGTTTCGTTTAAGCTTTGGACCTCCTCTGCGTATACGGAAGTATCGACCTGGTGGTTAAAGCATAAACAACTTCAACTTGTTTTATTTTTCTTATTTTGTTTAAACATTGGACTTTCTCTGCGTATACGGAAGTATCGACCTGATTGTTAATGTTTAAACATTCTGCTTTATTTTCGCACAAATCACAGTTGATAAAAGTTTAAAGGCATTACTTGAGTCAGTGTATTGCATGATGAGGGGATATGCTGAGATCGTGGGGTTCATAAGAATTTAGTGCAAAATTAATATACCTTAAAAGTATCAGTAAGCATGTCGAAAGTTTTTAGATTGAGTTTAAGTGGACAACAATATCGTCAATCTATGTGAATCGTTTAGAAATGAAAATGTTTAAAGCTTAACGGTGTTTGTGGTTAGTCACATAAACTGATATGATCCTCTTACACAAACTCATAAAAATATTGTTTGTATATATTTCTTTACTGTATTTCATTACCTTAAAAAATCCAAAAAGATTTTCGGTGTGTTTTAGCATAAATTTTGAAAAATACAAAAAGATTTTTGACAACTGATGTTGAAAAGCTGACGTTCAAAATTCCAAGTGCTAAACTTGATGAACAGGTTTGGATAAAGAGTGTGTGAAAATGATTGTATTTTTTTAAGAGATTTTTCAGAAGATAAATCATTTTTTTGAATGTTTCGTGCAAATGGTTTCTAAATTTTAAAGATTTAATCTTTGAGAAACTTATGTGTGTGGTAGAGAATTGCAGATATGAAGATTGACCAAAGCCAGATTCCGATATCTGAGCAGATAGTAAATTCCAGACTGCGATCCTAGCTTAGTGAGATGGGGAGTCTGAGGACATCAAGAGAGAGCTCAGAGCTAGGTTGCGATTCTGAGAAAAAAAAAAGAGAAAGAGATTGATTGAGGATGCTTACAATGGAGAATATTCGAGAAAAGCACAAAGACTGATAGAGACTGAAGGTTTGACAATCGAAGACTCGACACTGAAGACTCCTTCAACATCCGAGGGGGAGTTTGTTGGTGCATCCGTCTGTCGCCTACGTCTTGTATCGAGTCTTGTTTAGAGTAAGATAGAATAGGGCACGGAATCCAAGAAATTGGTATTTGCAGGTGATTCCGCTCGAGTTGTCTAGTTCATGATTTCGCTTGAGATGTTATAATGAGATTCCGCTTGAACCTATCATGTCTTGTTCAAGCGGAATAGGAACCCCTATATATAGATGATCATTGGAGCGAAATCATAGTAGTTGTCTTCCAGTTTGCCATGAAGTGCTGCCGAAGTGTTGTCGTGCTTGTAAAAGGATTCTATATCAATAAAATCAACAGTTTAAGGTGCATACGGCTGAAATAACACTAATTCATTAGTTTCCGCCTCTTGAATTGGTGAATTACTCTTCTGATCGACTCGTTCGGGTCTGAAAACGATCCTACATCTGTGAGAGTTTCATATTTTGTGGGAGTCATAAACTCCCGGTATTCAGCACTCAGCATGTTGTAATAGTAGTATATCTTCTGCTCTTCCGTGGTGACTAACTCGTCACAGAATCTCAGCTTATCCATGAAGATACCCGTGATTTTATCAATTGATTCTCCCTTTTGTCTTAACTGGATAAATTCCTCTTTGATCCTATTGATAACTGCTTTGGGACTATGGTGTTTAAGGAACGACACCTTAAACTCTTCCCAAGTCATGACCCTTGTCGCTTCGGCTCCTATTTCCTTCTTTTTATTGTCCCACCAATCTTTGGCTTGACCCCTCAATTGACCCGTTCCGTAAGCAACAAAGTCACCTACGTCACAATGGGTCCGTTCAAACACTCCTTCGACGTCACTTATCCATCTTTGGCAGATTATCGGGTCAACTTCCCCGTTATAGATTGGCGGTTTGCACGCCATAAATTCTTTATATGAGCACCCTTTACGATCTCCCGTTTTCTCCTTCATAAGGTTAACACTATCCTCCAACCTTTTAACTCGCTCTTCGACAAGCGACAACACCGTGCTTTGAATTTTGTCTATAAACCCGGATAGACTACCTTCAATTGCCTTCCCTACATCTTCGGCAATTATTTCTTTCATTTGTTCGGTGCTTGTTTGCACCGGATTATCATCGTTTCCATCAGACATCTTGAAACCGAAATGTTTACATTTAAACGTTAAACATTTCATTTATAACATTGCTTCATTTGTTTCGGTTTAGCCAAGTTCCCAACTTGCTTTAACCGTTCACATTCGGTGCACTTTCCGGGTTTGAGTGTGTTAACACGCTCTTCCCATGCACATCAATTCATTTCTCATTTCTTACATAAATATAATCTGTTAAAATAATAAGTTAATTCTTACCGGACGATCGATCAAGCTTGAACCGAACACTCTGTTGACAACCTTAAGCTCTGATTACCAACTTGTAACACCCGTTTAGTTTTTACTTGAATTTAATAATGATTCATACCATTTTATATAAAAGATGTCTAAGTTATAACATAATTTCCATAAGTAAGGTTCAAAAGTAGCAAAACATTAGTCAACTAACGACTAATTCAAAACATTCAAAAGTTGTTTGTAATTTGTTTACATTACATAAACATAGTCTATTAAAGGTTAAGATATCGCGGAAGCTTCAAAGTTGTGTTCGGTTCTTCGACATTTGCTTGACCGCCATCCGTAAGTTCACCATAGTCACCTAAGGTCAAAACCGCTAAAAATATTAGTTTTGGCATTGATATAATACATATAAACAAGTTCCAGCATCAACGCATGAAAAATAAAATAAAATTTCAAAAAAGATGATCCTGTCGCGTGTCGCGGCAGGATCCCTTTGATCTTTCGCGTGGCGCGGGTGTCCCCGCGTGTCGCGCCAAATTCCTGTGTCTCCCCCGCGTGGCGCGGATGAGTACGTTTTCCAGCAGGTTCATTGCTGAATCCTGCACTTGCTGCCAGCTCCGGAAATTCAAGTTTTTAACTTCATTTGGCCATAACTTTTGACTCGTAAGTCCGTTTTAGGTGATTCTTTTTCCTAAACGTCTGTAAATTCATTACCAACGTATCTATTACAATTTTGATTACAAAATTTTAATTTGCAGACCGAACGACTAAATGTCACTATGCATTTGTTCGACCCAATATAACTTTACTTAATTTGCTACTATTTAACTAGTAAACCTAAGACGCTTATTACCCAACTTCCGGGGCTTATTATCACCGGCACTTCATTACCAAACCTATGGCTTCATGCTCTTGTGACCATTATCGCCATCGCTATCTATTTAAGATATTAACACTACAATATACACCATTATTCGACCCGTTTGGCTCATCTACGGAATCCTCCATTTTTTATGACTACCAAACGACTACTAACCAATTCTTAGCCTATGAATTTAAGTAACGAACATGGTCGCTACAATCAACACAACTTTTATTCTACAATGTAACCGTACATAATTAAATAGCAATTCTCTTAATGTTACGGGTCAAGTTACATACCTTCAATGCACGCCTTTCAAACGCAAGTCGCCACCGGCTTGCCCACTTGACGCTCCGGTATCTTTTCCTATAGAGTTCAATCATGACATGTTTAGAACTCCTTTTTAATCATATGTCGCATAAATTGTCCAAGCATCACAATCATGCGTTTTAGCTTAAAAATTCAGTTTCAAGCCTTCTTTAAGGAATTTCTACGAACACAAAAAGGGTAGAATTTATATCTTTTATATTCAAATTCATGGCTTGTCACTTAGCCTAGATTAACATGAATTGAGCTACCACATATATAATCAAACATCATATTTTTCAGAAATCAGTTTCTATGAATCAATTTACACTAGAATAGCCTTTTAAACCCTAGTGTTCATCATTTTCTCACAAATTCCATGAACCACCTTCAAGGTGTTCATGAAATTTCCTGAATTTTGACATGATTTCACATGTTGTTGCCTAGGTTTTAATCCTAGACACTATATCATCCCTATTCTACCCAAATAACAAACATGCAACATAAATTTTCAGATTTCCCAATTTCATGAGAATTTCAAACAGAGAATTAACACCAAATTTTACATACCTTGTAATCCCCTTGTGATGAGGATCACTAATCTATATTCAGATTTTGATTTTGGACAGAAATTAGCCTTCAATTGATCAATTTTGTGCTGAACTAGGGTTTTGAGGAGGAGCTTGTGTCGCCCATGTCTCCTGGTCGATCTCCACCAAACACAAACAAGGGTGTTTGTGTTTTATTTAATTTGTTTTATTAATATTAGTTTTCATTTTAACACCTTTGGCCCTCCTACTTCATTCTTTATTTGTTTTCACCCTTAATTACTCTTAAGTCTTTAACTAACTAGGTTAGTGTCATTCCTAGTTAGTTTATCATACTAATTTATTTGCAAACTAATTGCAATTTAAGAAATTTGTATTTTCGGGATGTTACAGTTGCAGCAGCAATGAACATACATTCTGTCGAAAATGAGGTGTAGCGTCGTGCGACGCCCACCCCTTATACCCGTCGCGTACGGCGACGCCCTAAGTTTCCGAAATTTGTTGGAATTTTGTTATTTTGACTCATGAAACTTGTTTCTATGCATTATTAAGTTATCAAAACCATTGCTTGTTTGTTTTCGCATCCAGACTCGATGTTTTAATGATTTCCAATGTCCCATAATTTATTTTAAAGCCGATCAAGAACACAAGTGATGTTATGAGCCTCCAGATAACGAAAGCATGGATTTTCCTTTCGTGTTAGTGAAGGAAGTCTATAAGTAATCGAGTCTAGAAATGAGTTGATATGTAGGATGGTAAGTATTGAATTTAAATCACGTAAGTCGTGATTATGTAAAGGTATATGCGTTTAAGTGATTAAAAGTGGTAAGCGAGAGCTCGTATGTATATGTGCGTATATATGTATGCAGGTGTGTATGTTTGTATGTATGTAGGAATTAGGAATGTTTACATGTGTGAATGTGAGATGTTTTAAAGGCATGGATGAATGTTTTCAACACATTTTAACATTGATGTTTACTAATGTTGTGCTAGAGATTTGAAGGCAATGCAGGTATGAGCTTGTCGGGTTATGAAGGATTAAGCCGAATTTGGGATAAGAGAGTTTAAGAGAATGCTTGAATGAATCTATGTTTACATCATAGATTGTTAAACGGTTCCCTATTATGTAGAATAATGTTGTACGGTGTGTTAATGACTAATGAATAAGTTGTATGTGATGCCCACAAGTATCGCACGGATTTCTTCTACTACTACCGAAGAGAAGCGGACGTTGATCGAGTCGATAGCAAGGATTGTACGGAAAAGAGCAGTCACATAGCTTGATTTATGTATTGACTTAAAGTATTAATTTTAAGAATGAATGTTGTAGTATATAAAAAAATGTTTGATATAATTTAATTTGAGGTTTAATGCAAGTAATGTAGCTAAATAAGAAAGAAATTTTTAAGGCTCGTTTTCCGCTGCGTCTTTTCAAGGTTATTACGTGTTAGGTTGTTACAAGTTGGTATCAGAGCCCTGGTTTGAGAGAAATCAAGTAGAGGGAGGTAAATATTTGAACTCAAACCTGTGTGCTCTTGTGACAAGGAACCCGTACAATCCAAGACTCGAACAAGGCCTAAAGGTAAAAGAGAATGTAAGTATGTATTGAAGTATGTATATGAAGGAAACTAATAGTATGTTATGTGTAAGGTAAGCATAAATGCTTGGAAAGGATGATCTGTGAATGCGGTCTAGGACTGGCACCAAGGCATGTAATAAGACAAATTGACCCAGGTACGTAAATTTAACATGTGGGTGCATATAATGGTAAAAGCTATCAAGTGAAGGAAAATTTTAAATGAAATATAATAATAGAATGGAAATGAAGTTTTGAAAATGTTACCCGTGCCGAAACCTAATTCTGCGGACATAAGGTGACGATTACACGAAGACACGAAACTAGTATGAGGATTGTGTACCTGGCCGGTACACAAGAAACATATAACGTTCGTGAGACCATGATAATTGTTACAGGTATGTCCGTTAGAATTAGGTAGTAGGTGGACGTGAGGGTGAAGGGAAATGTAAGACTCTCAGGGATTTAAAAGTACCAAATACACATGAGAAATATGAATGATATGTTAGAATCCGCGAGACGGATTCGAAACATGAAAGGAATGAAAAATATGAATGATATGTTAGAATCCGCGAGACGGATTCAAAACATGAAAGGAATGAAAGATATGAATGATATGTTAGAATCCGCGAGACGGATTCGAAACATGAAAGGAATGAAAAATATGAATGATATGTTAGAATCCGCGAGACGGATTCGAAACATGAAAGGAATGAAAGATATGAATGATATGTTAGAAACCGCGAGACGGATTCAAAACATAGAAGGGAATGAATGATAGAATGAAAAAGTTTGAAATTCGTAATTAGGTACGAATCAAAT
Organism: Helianthus tuberosus; assembly: GCA_030545235.1. Lineage (NCBI taxonomy): Eukaryota > Viridiplantae > Streptophyta > Magnoliopsida > Asterales > Asteraceae > Helianthus > Helianthus tuberosus. The sequence continues at coordinate 113,556,491 of CM060379.1, forward strand.
AAGTAAGAATGAATGATAAGAATGAAAGGTTCAAATGTGTAAGTAATTACAGACTAAGCAAGTAAATATTCTTTAAAAGCTGATATTATCCAAGTTATGTCTTAAACTTATATATATATATATATATATATATATATATGTGAATATATATATATATACAAATATGTTGTATGCAAGAATGGTTAAAGGGATGAATGAGTCATGCGGGTCAAATGGTAATCGCCATTTGAACCTTGTATTTAATGTTTTGTTTTGAAAAGTTTTATGCATATAGGTGGTGCGTGTGTGGTGTGATATATTTTTATGTATATTTTTAGCCCTTTTTAACCACTTTAGTCAAGTTTTAAATTTATAAAATTCGATATTTTACTAACACCAAACACACATATGGGCAAGTGCACCCATCGTGAGTGTAGTATAGTGTTGGTAAGATACCGAGGTCGTCCAAGGACACAAGAGCTTTTAATACCGGTTTACCCTCAACGTCTAATCAAATCAAAAGTTTAGAAAAAGATTTTAAACAAGAAAATATATACTAAAAATGCTGAAAATAAAAATAAAATAAAAATAGATAGACAAGATGAATCACTTGGATCCGACTTGCCTTTAGTGTAACCTTTGATTATTTCCGCACTTTTGCACTTTTTTAAGAGATTATCTTAGTTATAGTAGTAGGCCCCTCTTTTGAAGGTGACGTTACCCTCAACCCAGTAGTTTGAGTCAGCAAGGATACAATCCTAAAGGGTTGGATTATTGAAAGATAATTAATTAAGTTATTAATGCGAAATGTGGTAGGCCCCTCTTTTGAAGGTGTCGTTACCCTCGGCTAAGTGGTTTGAGTCCGCAGAGATACAATCCCAAGTAGCCGGTTTAATGTAATAATAGTAGTTTACATATGAGGGGATCAAGAAATTCGAACCCCCGCCATCCAATACCAGTAGGTATTAAAGGAGGTCCTACTAAGCTTGACCCAGGTCCTTGCAGGATCTATACACTGAACAAGGCAAGACGCTTACCAAACCATTCCCTTAACCCCCGACCAGGTAGCCAACATATCTCCATATAGACCGTGGAGATATGAATGGTGTAAATCTTTTATTTTATATAAACAGTAAAATAACGCCAAGACACCACGGCCAAATAATAAGGAAGTTTCACCTTCAACATAAGAAACTAGTTATTAATGTCATTAATACAAAACCAATTAAAAAGTGCGAAAAGATTAAAAATAAAAAGTATTACACTAAATGCTTGTCTTCACCAAGTGATGTAAGAGACTTAGGCAAACATGGCCTTGATTGTCAAGAACTCTTACTATCAATCTTGGATCCCGAGACTACTACACACACTCTATGATGGATGATGGATGATGGTGGTGGATGTGGGTTGTGATGGTGGTGGAGGGTGGGTGAAGTGTGAGAGAGGTGGTTTGTCAAGGGATGATTTGCAAGTGAGCCAACCACCCCTATTTATAGCCTACACAGAAGCTCGGACACGGCCCCGTGTCCATTGGGCATGGCCCCGTGTCCATCCCTCTTCTCTTTCTTCATTAAATGCATTTTGTCTTCATTAGTTGACCACGCCCCAGTGTCCGCTGGGCACGGCCCCGTGTGCAGAAGCGTATCTGTACTATCAATATTTGCTTAGATTCTGCGAATCTTTGCGTTGACCACGGCCCCGTGTCCGCTGGGCACGCCCCTGTGGTGGGTAATAGAAGCTTCTACAACTTTGTCTTTTCTGCAGACACGTGGGCACTCCCCCGTGCTCATTGAGCACGGGGCGTGTTCAGCCTTCTGTTCTCTTGTTTTTGCTTGGGAAGATGTTGTCGAGGGGTCGGCCATGCCGCGTTTATTCCTTTTTTTGTGTTTATGTTAGATTTAGCTGCCTTTTTGCCTCTTTTGTTCATTTGAGCTCATTTAATCCTGAAAATACAAAAGGAAGACAAAAATACACTTTTTCCAACATTAGTACTAAAAAAGGGTTAGTTTTATGCCTCATTTGATGTAATTTATATGTTTCATTTTACACACATCAATAGGTAAGCGTAATGAATGGGCATGCATTGCCACAAATTGGAAAGAAAATAACCAACACAAGGTATGGATAATGAGTCGGTGGTTTTGACTTTCGCCAGGTATGTATGAAAGGTTATGCTTTCGGTAAGAGCTTATGGCTCGACTAGAGAAGGATCCAAACACAAAAGAATGAAAGGTTTGAATCCATTGACGGATTTAAACATAAAAGAATACAAAGAATGAGAGAAAGGTAATATTTGTAGGCAAATACAGACCTAATACAATAGAGTAATATGTAAGAATGAAAAGACTGAAATCTGTAGGACCGGTTTTGACTACGTAACGATTGCGAACCGAACGTGTGACGTGCGGAATCCATACACGAACGTGACCGAACACACAACCGTACTATAAACGTGATTGTATTGATCGTATGACAATTACAAAGCACCGTGAATCACCTTGGAGCACTTTCTCTCTCTAGACTTTCTCTCTCTAGCTCTCCAAGTCTCCAAATGAGCAAAAGTCTCAAACTCTAACCCTAAGAGTTCTATTTATAGACCAAGGGGCTTAATGAGATTTCTCATTAATTACAGAATTGCCACCTTGCCTTTTCCAACATATTACAATATAAAGCCTAGAATTAAACTGTTTCTGCTACGATCTGTATTGACGGAGGCGATAGACATAAATGCACCAACAGACTCCCCCTTGGATATTGCCGCAGTCAATCTCGTAGCGTATTGTCTTTCTCTCTCTCTTGAGTCTTCTTGAAGCTTTATCACATATTCAGCAACGTAGACTCCCTCTTGCTTGAACAGAATCCCCGTGGATCTGTGTTCAGCTTCAGCTTCCCCTTTCAGTAAACTCTATCTTCAGGCTCCCCCTGTCGTCAAGCTTCCGTGCTTTTGGGATCGACACCTGGCTTTTTCGGTTACAAGCTCCACAAGTATAGTTACCTAGCTCCTTGAATGCATGCTCCCCCTTGCGTTGAGCTCGTCTTCAGACTCCCCCTTAGACTCGGCTATCGGGATCGTAGTCTGGTACAACATCTGCAAATCTCAAACATTTATAAGTAACATCATTTTGAACATCCAGAATTGAAAATCCTGGCTCACTTAGCATAAACTAAAATATTTCAACAGTGAAAGCATTTTTCAGTTGTCCAGGAATCGTAACCTGGCTCTATCAAACTTTTAAACAAGATCCTGGCTCTAAAATATAATAATATGAACATATCCAGGATTACTTGACACTCTCCCCCTATCAACAATCTTTATAGATTTTGCAGTTTCAGCAACCAAGATCGAACACTGGCTCTATTACAAAAGATTTTAACAATCTAAGCATCCAAATCCCTCACAGTTAATCATCCAAGTCCAAATTAATGACCTTGGAGATTTCACAAACTGTTTTTTGATATTTTTCATTTTAAAACATCAAGTTTCAACTTAATAAACTTGTTTTATTTTCAGAAACACGATTAGCATACTTAGATTTTGAAACTCAGCTCTCAGACATCGGTTGTCGAAAATAAAGTATAAATCAAAATCTTTTTGTATATATCTGAAACATAAAGCAGTAAAGAAATATTTACAGACAATATTTTTGGTGAGCGTGTTAGAGTATCAAATCAGCTGTCGACAAGTCACAAGTACCGTTGTGCTTTAATTTTCACACTAAGTATTAAACAATTCACTTAGATTGCCGATATACTGATCCACTTAAATTTTCACACAAACTTCAACTTATTCAGGATATGAATTAGGTGTTTTAATCACTTTACCTACTCGCGAGTCCCATCTCAGAATATACTCCCGTATCTAGATTCCCTATATTCAGTCTTACAGGTGAGTATACCTAGATGATATCTGTAAGGGGTAATGCGAAACCTTGAGAGCTCAATATTTTGCAGAGATGAAGGCTCGACTTTTGGTGTGTTCCCCTTGGGAATCTTCTTTACAACTGCACTTGAGATTTTTATTTGATTTTTCTCAATTTTTATGCAGAGGGCGGGCTTTTATTTCAAGCATGCGTAAAGTATTATTCGAGGACTAGGCTATTGCTCCCGCAAAATCAGAAGTCCAGGTATAATACTCCAGATATCACTAAGCATAAAGACCTAGTATTTCAGAAATAGGGAACCCTTTAGACGAGATTTCAGGGGTTACCTATATATCCGAGAGACGTTCTTCACGAAGCAAGCAAGATATAAATTTTATGTTTATATCCCGAAAGAGTCTACTAAATGTATAAAAACCTATCAGCATATCATCAGTGAGACCGTTTAACGCTTTTTAATCTTTCCATTTCTTTAGCATACTGTAACTGTCTAGCAGATGTACTATCATTTCCTCTTTTTACACAAAACTCTTTTTGAATTTTATCATGTTATTGGCTTTATCAAATTTTCTAATGTTTTTGGATTTTCTAACAACGATTCTTACTCCCCCTAAAATTCAAAACATTCTAAAGAAAATTTGATAACCGATGCAGATAGCTTTGTCTCGCCATCCATTTTCTGCATCACATGCTCTGTTTTGCAGAAAATATATATACCCCCATGATTTACAACCCATTGATTTTTGACAGTTTGAAAACCGTTTTTCAATCTTGTGAAAGTAATCATGTTTGTTCTGCCGTGAGGGTTTCGGCATATTCACTTAACATATTTTTGAAATTTTGATTTTTGACAAAATTAAAATCAAACATATTTTTGATTTTTCAAATATTTGACACAATAAAAACATATTTTTGGTTTTTAAATTTTCAAATTTTTAGGGTTTTAAAATATTGTTTATTTATGTACAGAAATGAACAAACTCCCTGTTTAACCGTTGTAGGGACCAGCAGCCTTCTCTTCAAGTGCCAGGCTGCTTCGATTCTCCTTTGGTTGACATTCATTCTTTTTCTGAAGCACCTGCACAATCAACTCATTCAATTACTTGAACAATTTAGCCCAGGTCTGTTGGACCTTAGGCATTTCAGCACAATAAGATTCATTTAACTTCGGAAAATCTTTGTCATTTTGTACAAAGACTTTTTCAATTTTGACTTCAACTTTTTCATTATTTACCGAAGCAATTTGTTTCTTAACAGACCATGTTTGACCTTTTGGAGTACCTCTTTTGTAAAAATGTGAATCTTTTTGAACATTTTGATTCTGAACAACAGTTGGTTTCCAAAACTGTTGTGGTTTTGTTGCGTCGACATTTGTTCTCCAACTTTGTGTTGTTCTAAATCTGGGTGTGTGAAAATTCCAGGTTTGTCTTGAATCAAACCTATTTGAATTTGATTTCCAAGTTTGATTCGAAGCAAACTTGTTTGTGTTGTACTTCCAAGTTTGTTTTGAATCAAATCTGGTTGGCCTTTGTTTCACATCCTCAGATTTCTTTTTCGTATCAACATCAACAGGTTTAAGATTTGGACAATTTCGACTAAGATGTCCAATTTGATCACACTTAAAGCATGTTCTCTTGGACACATCTTTAGCCTGTTGTTGTTGCTTTTTCTGAGCATAGAACTATTCATTAGACTGTCGTCTAAATTGGAGTTCTTTCTCTTCTTCTGAACTTGTTCCGTGAACAAAATTCATCTTTTGTTGATAGTTTGGTGTTTCATTTCTTTTCCAGTTCTGTTTCCTTTTATAACCCAATCCAGCCTTCATGTTTTTCTTTTTGTAACCAGGTTTGTTATAAAAAGTTTTGTTACTCTTCCCTGCAAACTTTGAAATTTCAGACTTTTCAATTTCAACCATTTTGAAAATTTTGCCATTCTTTTCTGAAATCACATTCTGAATCGGGAATACAATATCTAAGAATAATTTGTCCGGTCCAATCATGGTATAAACCAATCCTTTTGAATCATCATTCAAATTTTTCTCAGATTTTGAGTTTTTCAGATATTCTTCATGAAAACTACATTCATTTTCATCCTGTGATTCAGATTTACCTGTATCAACCGACTCTTCTTTCAAAACACTTTTAACGACCTTACCTACCACATCTGAATCACTAGAATCATCAGATTTGGAATATGTTATGTCAATGTTATCTGGCAATTGATCGACCATGTTGAAAGCTTTTTCGACCTTCTCATCATCATAAAATGCAAACTTTTCCGGTGGAGGAACTTGATGAAACTCTGAGCCAATACCTTTCTTGTTTTTCTCAGAATCATCATCACCCGGTTTTATGTTGAAAATTCTTTCAAGCACATATGATGACGCATGATAACTTTTTAACTTGTTGTTATCCTGTTCTAAATCAGCTATTAGACGCTTTAGCTTAGCAACATCTTCAATGTAAGAATTTACAACTTGTTGCTTAATTTCATACTGTCGCTTAAGCGTATCAGTTGTTTCAGAACAGTATCTCAATCTAGATTGAACAAGTTTCATTTGACTCTTCACATCTTCATATGATTGTTTTGTAATGTGGTAAGCCAATTTTATTGAATCATACTCCTTTTTCATTTCCTGACATGCATTTTCTTTTTGAACACATTCTTCTGTCATTTTCGAAACCTTTTCTTTCAAAATCTCATTTTCTTTTTCTAAATCCTTGCATTTTTGTGTGAGCTTTTCGTCATTATCTTTCAAAACTTTTTCGTTTTCTAACATCTCTTTGCATTTATTTTTGAAAACTTCTTTGATTTTAGTGAATTCAAGATTTCTTGTTCTGAACTTTTCATCTTTTTCAGTACAAGCACTGCACGTTTCCATGCATTTCTTGCATTGTTCAACAGTTTTATTTAAGATTTCATATTCATTTGAAGTATTTACCTCAGTGGTTAGCACTTCGGCTTTTGCTTCCGTCTGTGTCTGATCAGCTTCATTCTTCTTTTGTTCTTCACAAACACCAGCATCACCAGCAACCTCCAAACTCTCATTTTTCACTCATTCTTCTTCTTTCTTCTTCAATCTGCTGTTCTTCGATAACAACTTTTTCTTCAACAACTTTTTCTTCTACCTTCTCTTCCTCAGCTATCTTCACATCTTCCTCTTTAACAGCTTCAATTTTGACTTCCTCAGCAACCTTCTTCAAATCAACAACTAACTCTTCAACATTCTTCTTCATTCTTTCTTCATCCCTCTTCGTCAAACTTGATGTCATGGCATCTCTGATGATTTTATCCAGCCTTTTCTTATAGTGTTTATCCTTTTCAACATTTGAGTAGTATTCGCCGGATAGAGGAAATACTGCAAGAACTTTATCAAAAACTATTTCTCTTGGATGAACAACTAGTTCACCATCCCTATTCACATAACACTCTCTCTTCTTATCCCATCTTTTGTTGCTAATTGCTTCTCCATACTCTTTTTCCATATCTTCGATTCTGTATCCAACAATGCATCTCTCTCTGTATGTTTTCTCTTTCAGAATCTCTTCTCGACTCCTTTCCTTGACTTCAGCAACAAAAGCATTATGTTTGTTCAATGCTTCCCATTTGGCTTTTGCTTTGAACCGTTCATCAACAATATCATCTACTAGAAGAACTTCACTCCAGTCAAACCCTTCATCATCTTGAATAACTGCACATGCTCTTGACTTCTCTTTGGGATTATTTTCAATTAGTTTCGGCTCTTCTTTACTGCAGTGGTAAATCGCCTTTCAGTAATAATCATCATTGAAAGGTTTCTCATTTTCGTCAACTTCAGAATTTTTGCATTCTCTTTTGAAATGACCTTTTTGTTTGCATCTGAAACAAGTCACTTTGGATTTATCAAATCCCAGCTTTGTTGACGGACCACCTATTAATTGTTTCCCAGTTATCTCCATATACCTCTGAGCTCTTCGAATGCAGCTTGCTAAACACCAGCGTATGTCAATGAGTTCCATTTCTGCTGGGTCGATCTGGTCGTAGTCTTCCTTAGTCAGCTCAGAGTTTCCAATTTTTCTAGATACTAGACCTTCGTATGACTCTAACACAGATGCCAGAAAACTCATTTGTTGCTTAGCTGCATTAATGCTCATTGCCAGAGAATTCTTTAATTTCAGAGAACTTCTTCAGATTCTTCAGGGCTTGCTTTTGAAGAAGATGAATGGTATCCTGGATTGTAGCTTGATGAGCTTTTCTGTGGTTCTTTTGACTTTTCAGCACTGAATCCAGTCTTTGGTGATTCACCAACTTTCACCGAAGGTATGTTACCTTTGTAATAAAGACCGACATTCTGGTGATGTGAAGAATTGCTCATCTTGCTTTGCTTCTGCAGCTCCAGTTCATGACTTTCAATTTTTTCTATCAAAACATCAAGAGAAATTGTATCATATAACACATCATTTTTTAGAATAAACACGAACGTTTGCCACTGATCAGCTCGTGGTAACGCTTCAATGATTTTATCTATAATTTCCTCTCGTGTTTTAACAATCCCAAGCCTATCAAGCTCACTTTTTAGATGGCAAAACCTCTCTATCATTTGTCTCACTGTCTCTCATTTCAAACTATCAAACAAATCAAATTTCTTTTTTAATAAAGCTATTTTGTTTTTCTTGATTTTTTTTACCCCCCTCAGCTTTAACCCGTAAAGCTTCCCAGACAGATTTTGATGACCCGTCATGTTCAAGTAAAGCAAAAATGTCATCTCTAATCGATGATTGGATTAAAGCAATCATTCTCTGTTTATATGAGAAGTTCTTTTTGTCTTCCGTGGATAAGCTTTTGAGTGGGATTTCTTCACCTTTATCATTGACTGGTCTATCATATCCAAATTCCAAACAAAACCAGCTCTCGTGCGCGTAAGCTTTTGCCCAGTTGATAAAATGCTCCTTCCACCAAATATAGTATTCAATACTTTCGAGCGTTGGTGGTTTTGAATGGGTTCCGTAGAAGTTATCATGTTTAATATTTTCTGTTATTGCTTTTGAGATGCTTTTTGGTGCGACAGTCGACGTTTCAGACGATTCGGATGTAAACGCCTTGTAGAACGTGTTATAGAATTCTTCAGCCATGAGTTTGTCTCCTCGAATCTCCTTAATCACAAACACACAAGTTCAGTTTAAACACTATCAAACAACTTGATCGAACGGGTATCCGATCGAGTGAGTCAACAAAAGTCAACAGTATGACACTGATTGGATGACAATGGATCGGGTGGGAATGTATCTTGAATCGGGTGGTTGTCCGATCGGGTGGGATTGATGCCCGATCGGGTGACAGTGTATTTTGAATCGGGTGGGGATCCGATCGAGTGAGGATGCTGCCCGATCGGGTGGAGATCTGATTCTTTGACAGACACCTGAAACACAAGAAAATATAAATGATTAGGATCGGGTGGTAATCCGTTCGGATTGCCACTCGATTCGTTGCACCTTAAAACTGTTTAAGAAACAAGATCCCTTGAATAGAAATGTAAACCGATTGGGTGAATTTTTTTTAGTGAATAGCAATAGATTGGGTAGGTAAGTTATCTGATCGGGTGACACAAAAAGACAAATTTTACTTAACAAGCAATGAAAGAAATTGGTCTTGGATCGGATCACCACCCGATAGGGTGGTGATTCGATTGGTGAACATCATGTATACCAACAACAGCAACTGTCAACATATTGAACATTATTTCGAACACAAAAACTCAGATTTCTCTTAAACGGCTGGGAATTAGGATCTGAAAATTTATAGGCTTGTAGATCAAGTATTTTCGCACAACATATCAAAAAATCAGTGATTTTTAACCGTAAAAAGATGTTTAATTTGGCAATTTTCAGTTGAAAACGTGAAATAGATGAAGAATGAAGAAATTGAGCAAATCAGATGCGATTTTTGATCTGAATCTGATGAATTCACGAGCGAAATTGTGTGTTTGATCCGTGCAATCGAGCTCCTGCTCTGATACCACTTGTAGGACCGGTTTTGACTCCGTAACGATTGCGAACCGAACGTGTGACGTGCGGAATTCGTACACGAACGTGACCGAACACACGACTGTACTATAAACGTGATTCTATTGATCGTATGACAATTACAAAGCACCGTGAATCACCTTGGAGCACTTTCTCTCTCTAGACTTTCTCTCTCTAGCCTTTAGCTCTCCAAGTCTCCAAATGAGAAAAAGTCTCAAACTCTAACCCTAAGAGTTCTATTTATAGACCAAGGGGCTTAATGAGATTTCTCATTAATTACAGAATTGCCACCTTGCCTTTTCCAACATATTACAATATAAAGCCTAGAATTAAACTGTTTCTGCTACGATCTGTATTGACGGAGGCGATAGACATAAATGCACCAACAAAATCCTTAAGTAAGTATAACATAGCGGGTAGGTGATGAAAATAGCATTGTCGGGATAACCATATCGCTTGACTAACGAGATTCATATGTATGTGTAAGTGCATGAATGAACACGTAAAGGGTAAGTCATAGTTGATTAATAAAACGTAAATAATAGTGCATTAATAGTTTGACTTTCTATAAGTCCAAACGGAGTTGAGATTATTAACTAGAAAGCAAGTAATAGTAAAATAATATGAATGGTTTGGTTTATTAAACAAGCAAAAACCGACGAAAGTTGTAGTAGCAAGAAAAACATTGGTTGAGAAGGATATTGAATAAAGTTACATGATAGACATATTTGAAATTAACTCATAAGAGAGTACTACGTAAGCAATGAAATCTATAATGTAGTATGCCTAGTAAGTTAAGAATTTATGGAAAGAATATAGGTGAATTAACACCGAATAAATTGAATAACTGAATGAAAATGATATGTTAAGAAGCGGTCATGTATTGACCAGTTGTGAACGGGTAAAATAAATGAAAATGATATGCTAAGGAATGGTCATGTATTGACCCATTATGAATGGGTCGAACAAACTACTGTCTTCAAAAGAATCTAGAAAGGGCTAGTACATGAACCATGTGATTTAATTAACGCCATACTCGAAAGAATGCGAAAGAAATGTGCTAACCTTCCATTTTATAGATAAGAACGATAGGACTCTTGGTGAGTAAAACTGGTAGATTTGGAAAAGTATGTGCACGAGCGGAAGCTCGTCACATGGATAGGCGAAGTTGGTTCAGTTCAGTCGTGGACCCATGAAGAAGTGGACCAATCCGGATCGCGGATTGATGATTTATGCAAGAAAACCTAGGTTAGTAAAATGTCTAACTCATGAAACATAAGCGTGAATTAGTATATTGAATACGAAATAAGGAAATGAAGGATAGGAACTTATGTGGCTAACGCTAGAATGAAATATCATGAATGACGCATGTGTGAGAAGGAAATTTATTGAACCACCATGATTGGTAAATGTATAAAAGTCTTATGCTTAATTAGAAAGGTAGAAACAAACCTTAAACTTGATATGATCGTGAGTATGTTCTTGCAATAGTATACACCTTGAATGAATTCAAAGAATGAACCGCTAGCGATGAAGTGTGCTAGTAGCTAGCATTATAAAATGAAGGCGACACTATTAAGAGCTCTTGATAAGACTCCGACTTTTATGTGATTATGAAAGTATATTGCTTAACTTAAGAAGGTAGGTACAATACATGCCATTATGTTTAATTAGGAATAAGACCGTTAGCCAAGATCCCGAATGTATGCGTATTGTAGTATGCCCTTCGAATGAGTACAGTGAAATGGTAAGAGAGCAAATGTGAAAGGTTTCGGGGACGAAACCTTCTTTAAGGGGGGTAGACTTGTAACGCCCCAAAAACCCAAATGTTAAAATTACAAGAATGATTTATTTTACATGGTGTGATATTGAGGTAACTAAGTTAGTGAACTTGGTTTTAAATACAAGTTAGTATGTGAAATGAAATAAATGACAAGTTTTAAAAGATTGAGGGGTTAAAAGGGAAAAGTGTTAAATAAAACACTAGACAAAAAAATAAGTCAGTTTTGGGGTTCTGGGCGTGCGATCGAGAGCAGGAGCCAAGGGAAGAGCCAAAACCCTAACAACCTAAAATCATCAAATTGAAAAGGAGATCAAGGGCAAATCGAATGCATGGGTCTAGATACTCTTTAATCTAAGTGTATTGATCATAAGGTGAGTTCAATTTCATGTTTTGATGTTTTTTTTGTTAAGTGGGTTTTGATTAATCCATAAAGATTGTATGAATTTGAGTTTGTATGTGTGTTAATATCATTATGTAGAATGCGAATTATCTTTGAATTTGGTTATAGCAAAGGATTGAAGTAAAACCCACTTGTGTTAGTCACATGATAAGATTTTAGCAATTCTTAGATGCTAAAACTTATGACAAATTGAAGGATGAATGTATAAGTATTAGAGTTTTGGTAGATGTTCTTGATGTAGGCTAAGAAGCTAAGTGAAATCGGTTGAATTGATCAAGTGTGGTGTGAATGAGTAGGTTATGCATAAAGCACATGTACATAATGCTTAAAATATTGTATGCACACCAAGTGTTCGCTTAAATGCTTGAATGGTTAATTTTATAAATTTTGAATTAATTAGGAAGTCTTGCATTGTATTTGGAAAATGTAAAGTTAATAAATTGTGAAATGTATTATGGAAAGCAAATGATGTGTGAATGTAATTGTTATGTAAATTAATGGCGTAATCTAAAATGAGAGCGGATTATGTATAGGATTGTAGTTAGAAGGTAAAAGTTCGTATGCAAGAACTATGTGTTATGAACTAACTAATTTATGTGCCGTATATGGTAGTAATGAAACATGATGATACATATCCCATATTTGCGCTAACAAACTAACGAAAGTCAAATATTGCATGATTTGAAAGCCAAACGAATGAATGTATGTAAGCAAACCGTGTTATGAATGTGATGACATGTACGGTTAGGAGTCATGTCAACATAAGCACAAATAAGGAAGTGCCACGGGTCGAAGGTAAACACGGAAGCTATGTGCAAATTCGGACGCACGAGGTAAGTAATTTCCTAGACTCCCTCTTTATTAGTAAAGTGATTAATTGTATGATACATGTTAGTAGTTGTGTCGAAACGTAAATTAAATGATGATATCAAGTATTAGTACCAAACGAGTGATTATCCGGAATCACTCCTTAATGTAATAAAGTACGGTTATGAATTAGTTACTTAGGAATGGAATTGGAGTTTAGAAAGGTATGGGTTTGTAGAAGTAAAGATTTTCGTTAAGTCGATCAAACGGGTCAAAATGAGAGTTTACTTATTTTGGTATGATTTTCGTAAATGATTCCCGGCTCATTTCTTAGTATGTATGTAGAATTTAATATTTATGAGTGTAGAGAATTATGCAAGAATCATGTAATGAATGTGAAGTATTGAGGTAAGTGTCATTTTTAGTATAACGAAGGAGTTGTTTATAATGAAAGTAAACTAGTAGGATCAAAAGGGTCAAATGATGGTATAAAGGGATTTACAAGCCGTTTGCTTATGAATCAGCTTTTCATGTGACCTGAGGTGATAAACGGATCCGTAATTAAATTACGGGCGCGTAGGAAAAAGAATCACGTAAAACGGGTTAGTAGAACGAAAGTTATGGCAGTTTTAAGTTAGAATTTTGATTAAATTTGGAGTTGGGCAGTTGCAGCAGCAATGAACATACATTCTGTCGAAAATGAGGTGTAGCGTCGTGCGACGGCCACCCCTTATACCCGTCGCGTACGACAACGCCCTAAGTTTCCGAAATTTGTTGGAATTTTGTTATTTTGACTCATGAAACCTGTTTCTATGCATTATTAAGTTATCAAAACCATTTCTTGTTTGTTTTCGCATCCAGACTCGATGTTTTAATGATTTCCAATGTCCCATAATTTATTTTAAAGCCGGTCAAGAACACAAGTGATGTTATGAGCCTCCGGATAACGAAAGTATGGATTTTCCTTTCGTGTTAGTGAAGGAAGTCTATAAGTAATCGAGTCTAAGAATGAGTTGATATGTAGGATGGTAAGTATTGAATTTAAATCACGTAAGTCATGATTATGTAAAGGTATATGCGTTTAAGTGATTAAAAGTGGTAAGCGAGAGCTCGTATGTATGTGTGCGTATATATATATATATATATGCTGGTGTGTATGTTTGTATGTATGTAGGAATTAGGAATGTTTACATGTGTGAATGTGAGATGTTTTAAAGGCATGGATGAATGTTTTCAACACATTTTGACATTGATATTTACTAATGTTATGCTTGAGATTTGAAGGCAATGCAGGTATGAGCTTGTCGGGTTATGAATGATTAAGCCGAATTTGGGATAAGAGAGTTTAAGAGAATGCTTGAATGAATCTATGTTTACATCATAGATTGTTAAACGGCTCCCTATTATGTAGAATAATGTTGTACGGTGTGTTAATGACTATTGAATAAGTTGTATGTGATGTCCACAGGTATCGCACGGATTTCTTCTACTACTACCGAAGAGAAGCAGACGTTGATCGAGTCGATAGCAAGGATTGTACGGAAAAGAGCAGTCACATAGCTTGATTTATGTATTGACTTAAAGTATTATTTTAAGAATGAATGTTGTAGTATATAAAAAAATGTTTGATATAATTTAATTTGAGGTTTAATGCAAGTAATGTAGCTAAATAAGAAAGAAATTTTTAAGGCTCGTTTTCCACTGCGTCTTTTCAAGGTTATTACGTGTTAGGGTGTTACATGTGGTCTGAACCAAGGAGGCTCCAAAATTGCATTTAACGAATATGGGGGCGGTGGTGGCTTCGTGGTTTGGCACGAGCCATTACGTTTGGTCTTAGAGTATCACTAATAGGAGTTTATACACCCCCAAAACACACACACACACACACACACTAAACTTATACCCGCCACCCCGAAAAACCTATACCCTCCCTCTAACTAAAAACTAAACCCTAAACCTACCCCTCCCTAAAAAAAACCCTAACTCTAAAAGTTAAACTAAACCCCAAACCTAAACCATAAGGCTAAATTGCATGTGCAACATATACATACGATGCATATGTGTAATACTAATTTTTTAAAGTTTTTTTACATATTAAAAATCACGATATTTAATATAAAAATAAAAATTAATTGGTGTGATTTTTAAGGTTTTTTAGTTTTCTCATTTATATCTAGTTTTTCATGACCCCCCTCTCTCTCTATATATATCCCCTCCACCTTGGCGTTGCCTGCTCCTACATGCACAAAATTCTCCCCTAATCCATGGACACCATTGGATAGATTTCATCCCCTAATCCGTGACACCAAAAATCATGTGCCTGAGAGTAAATTGGGTAGTGTTTCAGTTTAATCCCCAAACCTCTACAGTAGATTCTCACCTCTTTACATTGTGTTATACGGCTTATGCTTAAAGTTGAGGTTCTTTGATTATATATAAAAGTTCTTTGGTTGTACGTAAAGCTTCTTTAAATGCTCATAGATTTTATCTAGATTTAATTTATAAGTTTTATTTATACTCAAACTATCCACACACCTTATCTGCCTATTTGCAAACCCTTTGCCTCGTATATGCCTCGTATAGGACCTGTCACACCCCAACCGATGGTGGAAACATCGGGGTGAGGCACTGAGCGAAACAGATTGTCCAAGAGAATCCATAACACTATTAGTGACAATATATTTAACGTTCACATCCCATACCATAAACATATAAAGCATAAATAGTTATTACAGACATTGTTCTCAAAGAAAAGTAATTGTTCCGACAACTCAGGTTTTTACTGAATGACGTTTCTAGACCACCTACTTCGTTCATCAAGCAAAGCATAGCATCCTAGACACCTTTCACATACGTTAAAATAAGGTCAATACACATTGTGTAAAGGTAAGTACACAAGTTTAATTACATATAGTAGCGAAAGCGATTTACGTATAACCAGCATGTAACACGTAGAAATGTGAAGCAAGTAAGCTATCGACAATGAAATATGCAACTGACATGACTGCGAGTTGTAGAATGCGCAACACATTATCACCACTATGACCATGTGAAGTAAAACCCTTAACAACCCCTGTCCACGACTGGTGTTGAGTCCAAACTATAGTACTATCGTTGCTAAGGTGTTAGGCAACAATCATTGTGTAAACATAACATACAAGCATTCATCGAAAAGACGTATAACATGCAGAGCGGTTAGCGTTTAAAAGTGTTTGCGTTGTGTGTCGATGTGATTTGATATAGGTAACGTATGTAACACCCAAAAGTGCGTTAAGCAAAAAGGGATCGAGTATACTCACAGTGCATTGGTAGTGCTAAACACAGACTGTATTGGATTGAAGGGAGCGCTTAGAGTTAGCCTGATCAGCAGAACGATAGTGTAAGCGTTGAACAGTGCGTAAAACAGCGTATTGAGTGAGATGAGCGATCGGATGGTGGTTCGATCGGATGACCGTCCCGACGGATGGTCATCCAGATGGATGACCATTCGGTCGGTTGGTCATTCGATTGAGGAAGTGTATTTGTAAAATGTTTGAACTTTTGAAGTTTTCGTTGTAGTATAAATAAAGTCATTCGATCGGATGGTCATCCGGAAGGATGGCCGTTCGATCTGATGGCTATTAGATTGAAAAGCTGACATTCTTTGAACTTTTGGAAAATTGTTTAAGTGTTGAACTTACGGGTCACCTGGTCGAATTGTCCTTTGATCGGATGGTCATCCGATCGGACGGCTATTCGATTGGTGATTTGATGTTTTGCAAATTTTATAAAATTAGCTAAGTTGAAAAGTCTTGCGGTTTAACCGAGACGGTGTGACGATATGTCAAGCAACGGAAACCACTCCAAGTCCAACTCAGTCGATCGGATGTGAAGCACCCCATTCGATCAGACTTAACTGTTCTTGACGGAGTTTCATGTTCAACCCGAGAATCGATCATCTCTCCGGTAGAAATCCATTCTCAGACCGGTTCTCCACTAGAGAATGAGTAGAGAGCCTGAACGAGTCCGGATTCTAACGGTTTTGGGTAAAAAGTGAAGAATGTTGAAGAAGAGTTTGAATCAGTTGTTAAATGTTTAGATTTAGACTAAATCAGTGTAAAAACACTTAGAAATCCATTAGATCCGAACCGTTCTTGATGAGATGGGGTCATACTTCAATGTTCATAAGAACCCGAGGTGAAGTCACCCAAAACAGCCCAAATCAGGTGCTTTCACGGTGAAAATGTAAGATTTGATGGAGAAGATGATGAGAAAGTGTGTGCTGATGATGGAAATACAAGATTTAGAGTGAAAACTTACAAGAATCGCGAGGAATCGAGAGAAAATGGCCTAAAAGCATGTTAGTCGGATAAGGCTGTCACATCAATGAACAGTTGATGTGACAGGTGAGTATTTATAGTGTGAGAGGGTGAGAGGCGGTGGAGGGTTAAGTGGCTGGACGGCCGTTCGATCAGATGGCCATCCGATCGGATGTCCATTCGACCGAATGGTCGTTCGATCGGTTGGCTGGCGCGAGTTGGTTTTCCGACTTTTGTTTCATGCGTTGAGCGTTGCGTTGCGTTTAAGCGAGTTGCGAGCAAGCGATGCAATAGCATTAAACAATAGTTACACAAATAACATAACTAATAAAATGCATAAAGGTAAATCTTAATTTCAAGTTCGCGATGAGATTGCGTTGCGATAGAGTTGCGATTGTGTTTGCGAGTAATCATCCCAAAACATATATAAGACACACACAAATAAGCACATAATAACATACACACATAGAACATTACCAATAGTTGCGTTTCTAATTGTGATGCGATAGCGATGTGATAGCGTTTAGTAAAATAGCATTTAGTTGCATTTATCCCATTGTTACTTCACATAATAATAAATCGTATTCTAAAATAGCGTTAACTAATATATCGTTTATCAAGTTACGAGAGTACAAGACAATAATTAAGCAAGAAAAGACAGATCTGAATAACAACCTGACTTTGACTTTGACTTTGACTTATACTTTGACTTTCTGAAAAGTCGGGTTGTTACAGCCTCACCTACTTTAGGGAATTTCGTCCCGAAATTAAGGCGCAGTCGTAACGAAAAGTTGTGGGTATTTAGCTTTCATATCACTATCGAGTTCCCAAGTGAACTCGGCGCCGCGTTTGCCTTCCCGGCGAACCTTCACTATAGGAATGCGTGAGCGTTGTAGCTTCTTGGTCTCTCGGTCCATGATCTCTACTGGCTTTACCACGAAGTGTAATGTTTCGTCCACCTGTAAATCCTCAAGAGGAACATGTAAATTCTGCTCGGCTAGGCACTTTTTGAGGTTCGAAACGTGGAAAGTCGGGTGTACGTTGCTGAGTTCCTCCGGTAATTCGAGTCTGTAGGCCACTTTGCCAATTCTTTCCAGAATCTTAACGGGTCTAACTTATCGAGGCGCGAGCTTTCCTTTCTTGCCGAATCGGATCACTCCCTTCCAAGGAGAAACCTTTAGGAGTACGTGATTGCCAACTTCGAATTCAAGGGGCTTGCGGCGTTTATCAGCGTAACTCTTGTAACGACTCCGAGCTTTCAAGAGATTGTCTCGTATCTGGAGGATCTTGTCAGTCATTTCTTGCAATAACTCAGGACCGGTAATTTACGCGTCTCCGATCTCGTGCCATACAATAGGCGATCGACATTTTCTTCCATATAATGCCTCAAATGGTGCCATTTGAATGCTAGAGTGATAACTGTTGTTGTACGAGAATTCGACTAAAGGTAAATGTGAATCCCAATTACCACCAAAATCTATGACACACGAACGAAGCATGTCTTCAAGGGTGCGAATCGTGCGTTCAGTCAGACCGTCGGTTTGGGGATGGAAAGCGGTACTAAGATTAAGAGTAGTACCAAGAGCGGATTGGAAATTTTCCCAAAGGCGCGAGGTAAATCTACCAACGCAGTCAGAGATGATATCATGAGGTGTCCCCTGTCGACAAATGACATTGTCGGTATAGATTCGTGCTAATCGTTCCACCTTATAGTCTTCTCGTATCGGTAGAAAATCAACATATTTCGTAAGACGATCAACGATAACCCAAATGCTATCATGACCTGATGGCATGCGTGTGAGTTTTGTAATGAAGTCCATGGCTATACTCTCCCATTTCCACATAGGGATTTCGGGTTGTACGAGTAAGCCAGAGGGTCGTTGTTGTTCAGCCTTGACTTTCGAACAAGTCAGGCATTTCGAAACATAGACGGCGATATCCTTCTTCATACCAGGCCACCAATACCGAAGAGGAAGGTCCTGGTACATCTTGTCGGCACCAGGATGAATGGAATATCGGGATTTGTGGGCTTCGGTCAGCAATATCTCCCGAAGGTTATTATGACCGGGGATCCAGATGCGATCGAGATAGTGATAGATACCGTTCGATTTGGTGACAAGTTGGGTTTCAGCACCACACTTCTTCATTTCCTCTTTCAAGGTGTTCTCAATGAAGCAGACATGCTGAGCGTCATGGATTAGAGCTTCGAGGTTGTGATGGGCTTGAACATTACGACCACTATGTAAATAACTTCGTCGGCTAAGAGCGTCGGCAACGACATTTGCTTTGCCTGGGTGGTAGCGAATCTCACAGTCGTAATCGTTGAGAAGTTCAACCCATCGGCGTTGGCGCATATTCAGTTCCTTCTGGTTCAAGATGTGTTGCAGGCTCTTATGGTCGGTGAAGACCGTACACTTGGTACCATAAAGGTAGTGTCGCCAAATCTTTAACGCAAAAACAACTGCACCAAGCTCGAGATCGTGGGTTGTGTAGTTCTTCTCGTGGATTTTGAGCTGACGAGAGGTGTACGCAATAAACTTGTCCCGTTGCATAAGGACACAACCAAGACCGAGGTTAGAGGCATCGCAATAGACTACGAAGTCATCGTTTCCATCGGGTAACGCGAGCACGGGAGCGTCGTAAAGCATACGCTTGAGAGTTTGAAAGGCTTCCTCTTGTTCAGTTCCCCAAACAAAAGGCTTGTCTTTATGCGTCAGAGAGGTAAGCGGGACAGCGATTTTAGAGAAATCAGTGATGAATCGACGGTAATAACCCGCCAATCCGAGAAAAGAACGAACTTCGGACGAGGACTTTGGTGTATTCCAACTCTTAACTGCTTCTATCTTTGCGGGATTGACGTGAATACCTTGACTATTGACGATGTGACCGAGGAATTGAACCTCCTTAAGCCAAAATTCACACTTGGAGAACTTGGCGTAGAGGCGATTCCCTTGGAGAAGCTCGAGTACCAAACGAAGATGCTACGCATGTTCGGCTTTCATCTTCGAATAGATAAGGATATCATCGATAAACACGATGACGAAGCGGTCGAGAAAGGGTTTACACACGCGATTCATCAAATCCATGAAAACCGCAGGTGCGTTGGTTAGATCAAAGGGCATAACGACGAATTCATAATGGCCGTATCAGGTTCAAAAAGCGGTTTTAGGTATATCTTCCTCCTGAATTCGTAACTGATGATAACCAGAGCGTAAATCGATCTTCGAGAAACACGTAGCGCCTTGCAATTGATCAAACAAATCGTCGATTCGGGGTAAGGGATAGCGATTCTTGATAGTAAGCTTATTGAGTTCCCTATAATCGATGCACATTCGGAATGATCCATCCTTCTTTTTGACGAAAAGGACAGGTGCGTCGCAAGGAGATGTGCTAGGGCGTATGAAGCCTTTATCAAGCAATTCCTGGAGTTGACACGAGAGTTCACGCATTTCGGACGAAGCGAGGCGATAAGGAGCTTTAGCAACAGGGTTAGCTCCAGGAATAAGGTCGATACGAAAGTCAATATCACGACTCGGGGGTAGACCAGGTAAATCGTCAGGAAAGACAGCAGGAAAATCACGAACCACAAGTACCTTTTCCATCGGCTTCTTTTCCTTTTCCTCCACTACTACGATGTGTGCCAAGAAAGTCTTGTATTCCTTTCGAAGATACTTGCTAGCTTGAATGCACGACATGAGTTTAAGATCCTTCGAAGATACTTCGCCATAGACACAGAGTTGGTCACCATTAGCAAGATAGAAACGAATCATCTTATCAAAACAAGCGACTTCAGCATGATTCTCACGAAGAAAATCCATGCCTACTATGATATCGAAACTACCAAGTTGCATCGGAATAAGATCGATCGGGAAGACGTGATTGTTGAGTTCAAGAGTACAATCACGGAGAACAGAACTAATGGTGACGGTTCTTCCGGTGGCAATTTCTACGTCGAACGTCGTTGGGAGGTTAGCGTGTTTACGGTTAGGAGCTTTTCGAATTCAAACGACACAAAACAGTTATCGGCTCCAGTATCAAATAAACACGAAGCATAAATACCGTTGATAAGAAATGTACCATTGACAACGTTGTTGTCAGTTTGAGCCTGGCAAACATTGATGTTAAATGCTCTTCCGTGGGCTGCTTGTTGAGCTGGTTGCTGTTGCGGCTCTTGCTTCACCACTCGATTCGGGCAGACATTGGCGAAGTGGTTAGGATCACCACATTCGAAGCAGGCTCGTGCATGAGCAGCGGGAGCAGGAGCTGCTTAGTTACCCTGAGGAGCGGGGAGTGGAGCTGGCAGTGTAGGAGGAG
The DNA here is from genome assembly GCA_030545235.1 of Helianthus tuberosus. Taxonomy (NCBI): domain Eukaryota; kingdom Viridiplantae; phylum Streptophyta; class Magnoliopsida; order Asterales; family Asteraceae; genus Helianthus; species Helianthus tuberosus. Next base: position 113,577,952 of record CM060379.1, read on the forward strand.
CTTGAACTTGAGCTTGACGAGGACCAGTGTGACAGTTCGCAGTAAAGTGCCCGTAGAGGTTGTAGTGGACACAAAAGCGGTAAGCTATCCAAACTGAGTGATGGTAAGTACAAGTAGGGCACAGAGGATGAGGACCAGTGTACGCACGCTTAGCAGGTGATGCGTTGGTCACAGGTGCAGCTACTTGGCGGTTTTGGTTCTGAGGTTGGGCAGGAACAACGTTGAGAGGTGCGGCGGTGACAACACAGTTCTTGTTGTTGTTGTTGTTGTTCTTGCGCTTGCGGCGTGAAGACTTCGATCCTTGAGATGCGGCGGTTTCAGAAGCGGGGGTAGCGGTGACTTGATGGAGACTTTTGTTGGTGTCCTTGAAGTAACCAGCCAAAACTCACTTATCATTGATTTCAGTGGCGAGTTGATAAGTCTCTTCGATGGTAGTAGTCTTGGCGGCTTGAACAAAATCGGCAACATAATCGGGCAGAGCGCTAATGTCTTTCTTGATTGTGATGTCGGGAGTTAACACTTGTCCAGGATAGATGAAGCTGAGCTGCTTAAAGCAAGCAGTGAGACCAGCATTGTCGCCCCCTTCTTGCTTGATATTCCAAAACTCATTCTCCAGCTTCTGGAGCTCATGTAGGGGACAAAATTCTTTCATCATGATTTCCTTCAATTCCTCCCAAGAAAGTCCATAGGCTGCGTCGTTAGCTCGCCTGTTTCGTTCGGCAGTCCACCAGTCCAGAGCCCTGGACTGAAAAACGCAAGTTGCGTTAATAGTGCAGAGGTTGTCTGGGCATCCGCTTTGACGAAGAGTGACTTCAATCGAGTCAAACCACTGAAACATGGTGTTGGGCCCGTCTTCACCAGTGAAGTCTTTAGGGCCACAGGCCTTGAATTGCTTGAAGCTAAAAGAAGCCTTTGGCGAGTCGCTCTTTGAGTCAAGAGAGGAGGTGCTCTTCACCTCATTGATCTCGCTGACGATCTGTGGAATGACCTTAGCCATTTCCTTGGCGACTAGAGAGGTGATGCGTTTGTCAGCGTGGTTGCGGCGAGTAGCGCGAGAAGTGTGGGAACCAAATGACGACATTGTCTGCAACAGACATCGTCACATGGTTTGAGATTCGATTATACCGGTATAGTTCAGCGTATCGTAACACACTCCTTTATGTAAAGCACAGGAACACGTCCACACGTAGGCAGATAGTCACATAGGCACATAATCCACATAGGCACATAAGCACATAAGCACGTAGAGCACAGAAGCACATATTCAACTATATTTTGCACGTATTCACCTACATATTTTGCACGTATTCCCCTATCATTCAAGTTTAGCGAGCGCTTTCGAGAGTAGCGAGTGCGAGTAGCGAATAGCGTAAGCGAGTAACATAGCATGCGAAGGTTCATAGATTGTCTGCGATTTGTTAGCCTATTGAGATATGTGTGCAGTGCGAGTTGTGCGCGTTTATCAAAACGAAGGGCGGAAAAGCGTGTAGTATCCAAAATCGAAACACATATAAATTCATAAAACCACATAAAACACATAAAATCGATAATTCACAAAGTCAGCGGCTGCGAGTTCAGAATCGGAGCTGAGCGTCTGGGTGTGAGACATCGACTACCCAAAGTGATTCGACTATTCTCAAGGACTTCGAGTACACGCTTTGGCCTAATAGACTGTTCTCTCTCACCGTCATACAGTGAACGACACGCATCCTTTCGGTTACTACGTGAACTAAGTCGTTGGAATCCATCGAGACTTTGGTGAGAGTTTTGTAAAACCAAAATAGAGAGCCGAATAAGTCATTAAGATGCGGGTTTCACCCCTAACTTGAGAACTTTATTCCTGGATGTGTGATAGAATCACGAGAGGGAGAACTTCGTCGAGGTGTGGATTTCACTCCTGACTCAATGCAAATTCTCGTGTTTATAGTAAAAATGCGCGTCGAGCGAGCGATTTTATCGAGAGTTCTCGGTTTTCACACCTAATCTCGACCAAAGCACTCTGTTGTGTTATGCGACGGTTTTTGAAAAACGTGTGTGTTGCTAGCTGTAGGAAAATCTAAGTAGTGTCCCAGCCTTAGGAAAAGCTGGCTTTACAAGAAGTTGTAGTATGCGGTGCTCGAACAAAGTTGTAGTTTCCAAGCGAGAGTATCGAGAGTAAGCTCGCGCCAAACCCCTACAGGGTTTGCACAAGGCGGTCTGTTGGTGCTTAGACTATAGACTAGGTCAACACTAAGACATCGACCCAGACTAGGTCGTGTCTTACCTAATTCCCTATAGTTACGGCTCTGATACCAATCTGTCACACCCCAACCGATGGCAGAAACATTGGGGTGAGGCACTGAGCGAAATAGATTGTCCAAGAGAATCCATAACACTATTAGTGACAATATATTTAACGTTCACGTCCCATACCATAAACATATAAAGCAAAAATAGTTATTACAGACATTGTTCTCAAAGACAAGTAATTTTTCCGACAACTCAGGTCTTTATTGAATGACGTTTCTAGACCACCTACTTCATTCAACAAGCAAAGCATAGCATCCTAGACACATGTCACATACGTTAAAATAAGGTCAATACACATAGTGTAAAGGTGAGTACACAAGTTTAATAACATATAGTAGGGAAAGCGATTTACCCAAAACCAGCATGTAACACGTAGAAATGTGAAGCAAGTAAGCTACCGACAATGAAATATGCAACCGACATGACTGCGAGTTGTAGAATGCGTAACACATTATCACCACTGTGACCATGTGAAGTAAAACCCTTAACAACCCCTGTCCACGACAGGTGCTGAGTCCAAACTATAGTACTATCGTTGCTAAGGTGTCAGGCAACAATCACTGTGTAAACATAACATATAAGCATTCATCGAAAACACGTATAACATGCAGAGCGGTTAGTATTTAAAAGTGTTTGTGTTGTGTGTCGATGTGATTTGATATAGGTAACGTATGTAACACCCAAAAGTGTGATAAGCAAAAAGGGATTGAGTATACTCACAGTGCGTTGGCAGTGCTAAACACAGACTGTATTGGATTGAAGGGAGCGCTTAGAATTAGCCTGATCAGAGAACGATAGTGTAAGCGTTGAACAATGCATAAAACAGCGTGTCGAGTGAGATGAGAGATCGGATGGTGGTTCGATCGGATGACCGTCCAGACGGATGGTCATTCGATTGAGGAAGTGTATTTGTAAAATGTTTGAACTTTTGAAGTTTTCGTTGTAGTATAAATAAAGTCATTCGATCGGATGGTCATCCGGAAGGATGGCCGTACGATCGAATGGCTATTCGATTGTTTAAGTGTTGAACTTACGGGTCACCTGGTCGAATAGTCGTTCGATCGGATGGTCATCCGATCGGACGGCTATTCGATTGGTGATTTGATGTTTTGCAAATTTTGTAAAATCAGCTAAGTTGAAAAGTCTCGCGGTTTAACCGAGACGGAGTGACGACGTGTCAAGCAACGGAAACCACTCCAAGTCCAACTCAGTTGATCAGATGGGAATCGCCCCATTCGATCAGACTTAATTGTTCTTGATGGAGTTTCATGTTTAACCCGAGAATCGGTCGTCTCTCCGGTAGAAATCCATTCTCAGACCGGTTCTCCACTAGAGAATGAGTAGAGAGCCTGAACGAGTCCAAATTCTAATGGTTTTGGGTAAAAAGTGAAGAATGTTGAAGAAGAGTTTGAATCAGTTGTTAAATGTTTAGATTTAGACGAAATCAGTGTAAAAACATGTAGAAATCCATTAGATCCGAACCGTTCTTAATGAGATGAGGTCACACTTCGATGTTCATAAGAACCCGAGGTGACGTCACCCTAAAACAACCCAAATCAGGCGATTTCACGGTGAAAATGTAAGATTTGATGGAGAAGATGACGAGAAAGTGTGTGCTGATGATGGAAATAGAAGATTTAGAGTGAAAACTTACAAGAATCGCGAAGAATCGAGAGAAAAGGGCCTGAAAGCGTGCCGGTCGAATAAGGCTGTCACATCAATGAACAATTGATGTGAAAGGTGAGTATTTATAGTGTGAGAGGGTGAGAGGCGGTGGAGGGTTAAATGGGTCGGACGGCCGTTCGATCGGATGGCCATCCGATCGGATGGTCATCCGGTCGGATGTCCATTCGATCGAATGGTCGTTCGATCGGTTGGCTGGCGCGAGTTGGTTTTCCGACTTTCGGTTCGTGCGTTGAGTTTAAGTGAGTTGCGAGTAAGCGATGCGATAGCATTAAACAATAGTAACACAAATAACATAACTCATAAAATGCATAAAGGTAAATCTTAATTTCGAGTTCACGATGAGATTGCGTTGCGATAGAGTTGCGATTGCGTTTGCGAGTAATCATCCCAAAACATATATAAGACACACACAAATAAGCACATAATAACATACACACATAGAACAATACCAATAGTTGCGTTTTGAATTGCGATGCGATAGCGATGTGATAGCGATTAGTAAAATAGTGTTTAGTTGCGTTTATCCCATTGTTACTTCACATAATAATAAATCGTAGTCTAAAATAGCGTTAACTAATATATCGATTATCAAGTTATGAGAGTACAAGACAATAATTAAGCAAGAAAAGACAGATCTGAATAACAACCTGACTTTGACTTTGACTTTGACTTGTACTTTGACTTTCTGAAAAGTCAGGTTGTTACAGGACCCCTCGTATAGGTCTCGTATATGACCCATGCCCTATATATGCCATGTATAAGCCTATATGGGGTGTATATAAGGTTTTTTTTAACAAACATTTTATACAATATTAATCGTTTTAGCAAACTTTTATACAAAAATAAGTTTGAGTTAATTGCCAAAATCGTCCCTGAGGTTTGGGCACATTTGCCATTTTCGTCCAAAATAACACTTTTGTACCATTTTGCCCCCCACGTTTGTAACTTTTTGTCATTTTCATCCAAACCACTAACTTAGGTTATTTTTTCTGTTAAGTTGAATGATATTTGTACGAAAATGGCAAATATAAACCACAGGGACGATTTTGGCAACTTAACTCAAACTCTTTTTAATTTCATTTATTTAATTAATTTTGTCACATATATAATAAAAAAGAATATACATGCAATTTTTATATGAAAAAAAAAATAATAGTTTTGTCACATATTTTTTATAAATTTTCATCCAACCACTAACTAAGTTAATTTTTTTTTTCTATTAAGGCGAAGGATGTTTTAAGTTTTATAAATTAATACATAAATTAATTTCCAATTTCTTTATATAAATCAGTTTTATTAAGAGAAAAAACTGGTATATACTTTCCAATATTTTCGCTCTTAAACTTTTAATAAATATATGCAGTTTGAAATATAAAAAAGAAAAATAAATCATACATTTTCTATTAGTTTTTTTAGTTCTTATCCGAAGAAAAAGAAATCATACATTTTCAGTTAGTTTTTTTAGTTATTATATATTTTTAGTTTTTAGCTTATTTTTATGTAAATGTATTATTTTGCTTAAATTTTGAATTATATAATTATATTAAAAATTGTAAAATATATATATATATATAAGAACTAAAAAAGTGTAAAAACTTTTTTTGCTTAAATTTCGAATTATATAATTATATTAAAAATTTAAGAACTATAAAATATTGAGACATATATAAGTATATAACTAAATATTTATAAAAGTTTTTGATAAAATTTTATAAAGGTTGAAAGTTGATAACTGTATGAAAAAAATAATGTTATAAAGGAATAAAAAGTGAACAACATTACGTAATTTGAGTTTGGGCTATGAATATTAGGGGTGCAAACGAGCCGAGCTAGTCGAGCTCGGCTCGAAAAAAAGCTCGAACGAGCCGAGATTAAACGAGCTCGAGCTCGAGCCTAAAAACAAGCTTGTTTAGTAAACGAGCCCGAGCCCGAGCTTCGCTTATCGAGGTCGAGCCGGCTCGCGAGCCTTAACGAGCTTTCTTTTTATATATTTTTTATTAATATATTAAACATATATTTAGATAATAATAGTAACCATTTATATAAATATAAAAAAATAATTAAATTATATGTATAACAATAATTATAATTAATAAATACTAAACGAGTCGAGCCCGAGCCGAGCTCGAGCTTGAAAAATTACCTTCGAGCCGAGCTCGAGCTTTAGAAACAAAGCTCGAATCGAGCCGAGCTCGAGCTTTCATATGTTAAACGAGCTCGAGCTCGAGCCTGGTCGTGCTCGGGCTCGGCTCGGCTCGTTTGCACCCCTAGCTATGATACTCCCAAATCTTTCAGAAATCATCACTAAGGATAACAAATCAAATAAATTTTATAAAAAATTTCATAAAACTCAGGTAATAAAAAAAGGCAATAGAATATGTTACAAGCAAAATAATACATTTACATAAAAAATAAACTAAAAGCTAAAAATAGATAAGAACTAAAAAAACTAACTGAAAATGTATGATTTCTTTTTCTTCGGATAAGAACTAAAAAAACTAATAGTAAATGTATGATTTATTTTTCTTCTTATATTTCAAACTGCATATATTTATTAAAAGTTTAAGAGCGAAAATATTAAAAAGTATATACCAGTTTTTTCTCTTAATAAAACTGATTTATATAAAGAAATTGGAAATTAATTTCTGTAATAATTTATAAAATTTAAAACATCCTTCGCCTAAATAGAAAAAATTAACTTAGTTAGTGGCTGGATAAAAATTTATAAAAAATGTGACAAAATTATTTTTTTTTCATATAAAAATTGCATGTATATTGTTTTTTATTATATATGTGACAAAATTAATTAAATAAAAGAAATTAAAAAGAGTTTGAGTTAAGTTGCCAAAATCGTCCCTGTGGTTTATATTTGCCATTTTCATCCAAATATCATTCAACTTAACAGAAAAATAAACTAAGTTAGTGGTTTGGATGAAAATGGCAAAAAGTTACAATGTAGGGGGCAAAATGGTACAAAAGTATCATTTTGGACGAAAATGGCAAATGTGCTCCAACCTCAGGGACGATTTTGGCAATTAACTCTATGTTTAATTCTTGTGGTTTTGTTCAGAGTTGTTTTATTGTACGAGATTAGACCAAAATATTAAACACCCTCGAACAAGGCTCATAATTAATTAATTATTGTTAATTAATTAATTAATCAATTAATTATTAATTAACTATATAACATTTATAAACTTGGTGAATAGTAGATTCATCTCATTGGTTCCCATGTGTGCGCCATAAAATGATATATATATATATATATATATATATATATTCTTTGCCATTTATCATTTATATATTATCCATTTCCCAAGTCTTCCTATATGATTCTTTATTATATTATCCTTTAAAATTAAGTTTAACACTAATATACGTTATACCCCAAAAGTGAATTTAATCACACCCCAATCAATGGCGGAAACATCGAGAAGAGACGACATAGATTGCTCAAAACATCATAACTTGCTATAAATGACAATAATTTAATAATTCAAATTTCATTGATATATAACATTTATAAACTTGGTGAATAGTAGATTCATCTCATTGGTTCCCATGTGTGCGCCATAAAATGATATATATATATATATATATATATTCTTTGCCATTTATCATTTATATATTATCCATTTCCCAAGTCTTCCTATATGATTCTTTATTATATTATCCTTTAAAATTAAGTTTAACACTAATATACGTTATACCCCAAAAGTGAATTTAATCACACCCCAATCATTGGCGGAAACATCGAGAAGACACGAAATAGATTGCTCAAAACATCATAACTTGCTATAAATGACAATAATTTAATAATTCAAATTTCATTGATGACTAAAAGTAGTACAATGTCTCAAAGTGGAAATACAACATGACAAGGAAATACATAAATTAAATAGTGCGTTTTCAAGTCCATCCTAGTAGTTTTCTTGAAACGTCTCATCATCAATTTTCTACAATATATATTAGATCAACGGTCAACACATAAAACATTAGTGAGCATACAAGTTTTTCTACTAGCATACATATAGAAATTTGACTAAATCCAAACATGGCATAAAATGTACACTAAGGCATAAGATACATAACTACGATGCAACAAATATATGTTAAACCAATTGTGTTCATATTGTGTAATCTTGTCACTGAAGTGAGCAAGACCGTATAAGATTGACTACTTAACATAGACCCTTCCTAAGGGCGGTGTGTTACTCCTATAGCGTTATACATGTTAAGGTTGGCTCATGAAATTAATGGCAAATAATGTTTAAGAACGACTTCAAGCATGTAAGTATCCTAAAGTATAACACATTAGCATGTATAAATGGATTGATTGATTGAATCATGTCATCGATTGTGTAAGCGTTCGTTTGATAATTTATATATATATTGCACCTAAAGTGTATTAAAATAAAAGGGGCCATGTATACTCACAGTTTGCGTCGAAGTTCCACGTAAGTGAGTTGATGTGTTTGAGAGTTCAAAAACGCCGAGTTAGCCTTCAAGGATAAACAAAGCGAGTAAGTATGACATATTGGATTAGGAATTCGTATGCGGAATTTTAACTTAGTGTGAAATTACATAAAAGTTATCTTGTTAAAACACTCAAATTGTACACCATGTTTATGTGTTTTTTTTCATGGGCGCTATTTCGCCCATTGGAAGTCCAAGTATGAGAAATATTAATCCAAGATAATGTTTACCATAATCCATAACATTCAACTATGAGCTTGGTTGGTGTTAAGATTCGGTTTTCATTTTGATATATATTATAGTTATATAGTATTTAATTACTATTTATAGTTGTAACATGTATCTTAGAGTATCATGTAATGGTCATGCAAGGAGGTAGGATGAATTCCATCCAGGATTCCATTTAACCTCATTATATGGATTCACCAAAGCATAAAATCATCAATTTAATTGATGATTTCGGTTGGTCAAGAATATGAACAAAATAAAATCTCCTAATTCACCAAGACAACCAAGTGAGTAAACTAGGCGAGTGCATTTCAAACATGGATAGTGTTTATAGACTTGGTGTAGTTTGTTCACTTTGCTTACATGGAAGTTGTTTGGTGACTTAAGGAATGGATTAACTAATTTTCTAAGTAGCAAGTGAAGTGGTGGAATCTAAGTTGGAGAACCAAAGTTTCCATTGTTCACACCTAACCAAAACACAAGTCCTTCAACATTGAAGGTTGAAGGCTTTGTTGGTTTCAACACTTTTGTAGGTCACTTGGGACCCTTTTAGGGCAACAAGTAGTTGAGGTTATGAACCTTTTATCTTCTGGAAATCAACCATAAGTCCATAACACAAGTCCCACAACATGAGTTTAGTTAGGAACAAGGATGGTGCAAGATTTCCACAAGATGGACAAGAACACAAAAAGTTGTAAAAGTTTTGTAAAAACATAAAGTAATTTGACTTTGGACCTCAAGTTTGGTGATGTACCACCTTGTTACACCTTGGTGAACATTGGGTAATATCATTAGAGGTTGTCCATGGAGATTGAAGTAAGAAAATCATGAAGAAAAGTAGGAGAAGGTGCTCAAAACTCACTATTTTGAGGCTGACACAATCTTCCTAACTTGAAGATCTTGAGAGGACTCGGAGGATTAGAGAGTTGATTTGAGGTGTGTAAAGGGTGGAGGAGTTGTGGAGGAGGCTCATTTATAAGTGAGAGTTTAGGGTTTTGGTTTAAATGAAGTTAGGTGGGAGTTTGATCGGAATGTCGCGCTCCGGTCAAAGATAATATTTATAACCCTATTTACCCTTAACAATTAGCTAGTGGTAGTAAGGGGTCGAACCACAAAGAGTATGTGGTTTGCGAATGGATTCGATTGAATTAGAACAAATGTCACAACTTATGAAGCTTGCAAGAATGTTTTTGTATTTTTGTTTGGTTGAAAAATGTGAATTTAAACTAATGGAATTGGTTCAATTGATTAACGACTAATAATTAACGATTGCAAGAAAACTTGATTACTAAAGAATAATGATAAAAAGGTTTCGCACCCGGTTTCGGTAATTGCCAACCTAGGGTTTCTACAAATTTTAGATTCAACTCAATTGTATAATGATTAACGGATTTAGTGTACCGTGACTTAGGTGCCAATAACTATCAACACTCCTAAGAATGGACAAGAATGCACTTTGTAATCAACACAAGTAAAACCTAACCATGACAACGCATAACTACACATAACTATTTCACAAAGTCATAACTTTATAATCGTTCGATAATTTACGAATACGAAACAAATGTAAAATATTGTCAATGGTTTCAAAAATCAATACAAATTGTCACAAAGTTGAATCAAGAAACAATTCAAAACCCTGAATTAAACAACTACCTACACCGGGGTGAAACCAAGGTGATTAGCCGCTCATGGTTGACGAAACTTGATCACCGGATGTTTGGAACTTGACTTGGAGCATCTTGGAACCTTAAGGAGAATGGGAATGGTGGTTTAGGGTTTTGGTGAATGGTGATGGTGAAAGGAACAATCGATGAATGAACTAGGGTTATGGATTATGAACGAAGATGAATTGGATGATGATTCGGGTTGAGGTTAATGATAATCGATGATTGGTGATGATGAAGATGATGTTTTAGGCTCCAAGAATATATTTTTTTAAACTTCAAGATGTTGTAACTCCCGAGTTAATGCCCCCGGGCCAATAGAAATCGTTCTTGACAACAAAAAGACCAAAATTCGCGTTTCACAAAACCACTACCCGTCGCCGACGGCCCTGACCCCGTCGGCGACGCCCTCTCAAAAAGTGAAAAGCTGGCGACGACTTGTTTGACTGGTTATGGCAAAAATGGCAAACGGGTGTTTCTAGAGCCCGTCCCGGACGGCCTGGAACCCGTCAGCGACGGCATCTCCAACTCCACTTCTCCAATTTATTCACTTTGCACTCCCGGTTGATCCGTAACGCGTCCCGATTGTCCGGTTTTCGTCCCGGTGACTCGTAAAGCTCCCAAAAAGCTCCTTAAACTCCATCAAACATGCAAAACACATTTTTAATTAAGAGTAGGCTATTCGGAATTAAAACTCATGTAAAAACATCAAGTTTCTTAGGCGGATTATAAAGTTTTGACTTTGCGAAATGGTTATGTGTAGTTATGCGTTGTCATGGTTAGGTTTTACTTGTGTTGATTACAAAGTGCATTCTTGTCCATTCTTAGGAGTGTTGATAGTTATTGGCACCTAAGTCACGGTACACTAAATCCGTTAATCATTATACAATTGAGTTGAATCTAAAATTTGTAGAAACCCTAGGTTGGCAATTACCGAAACCGGGTGTGAACCCATTTTATCATTATTGTTTAGTAATCAAGTTTTCTGGCAATCGTTAATTATTAGTCGTTAATCAATTGAACCAATTCCATTAGTATAAATTCACATCTTTCAACCAAACAAAAATACAAAAACATTCTAGTAAGCTTCATAAGTTGTGACATTTGATCTAATTCAATCGAATCCATTCGCAAGCCACATACTCTTCGTGGTTCGACCCCTTACTACCACTAGCTAATTATTAAGGGTAAATAGGGTTATAAATATTATCTTTGACCGGAGCGCGACATTCCGATCAAATTTTGGCGCCGTTGTCGGGGAGTGCGTGCGCTTTGTGTTTGGATATTGTTTGAATTTGCATGATTAACTGTTTAATTTGCATAATTTCTTTTCTTGTACTTTGTCTTTTTCCTTGTTACGCGGGGTGTGTTACTTGTGCAGGTTACAGGTAGTGCATGCATACGCGGAACTCCGGGAGGACTTCACCGTTAGTTTACGAACCGGAAATCGAAAGAGTTGCAAGAAGAAACCTAGCAAGCCGGTTAGAAGCAACCCTTGTTTCTAACCAAGTCACCCAAACACCATAATTCACACCATCCATTGAAACCGATTCAATGGCAAACCAAAATTCAAACCAAAACCTCAACCAAAATCAAAATCCGAACCAATTCCAATACCGAGGAAACTTCAATCCCGCTCAAAATGTCCAACCTATACCTCAAGAGCAACCGGGTGGTAATAACAACTCTAGACCACCCACACCACCTTTCCGAAACCAAAACACCAACAATACCCAAAGAACACCCCAACAACAAAACCTTCACCGACATAAATCCTTACCTAACAACCTTGATGACCGGAATGTTAATTCCGACCGTAGAGGCAATCGAGATCGTGGCAATCCCGCGAACGAAGACCCGTTTTTCAACATTGACGATTTGAGAAATGCTATCCCCGATGATGAGTCGTTTAGTGTCCCCGGGTACCAATCTCCGGAACATGTGAGTGTTCACACGGAATACTCGGATGATGGGGGTAACTATGATGATAGGGTCGATGATGAAGATTGGGGGTACGTGAATCGTGGCAATGTCGACAATGCTAGAGGGTTTGAAGATGAGGAATTTGGCTACCAAAATGCGAATTTTGTGGGGAACGATAACTACGGGTACGGGAATGTGAGAAATGATGGTTACGGAAACAACCGTCCACCATGAAACAATAATCAAAGAAACCGAAATGATGGGTTTTACAACAATAACAACAATGGGAACCCTAATCGGATTCCTCGTTTCGTGGGAGGAGGTAACCAAGGTGGTGATAAAAGAGGTAATCGAAGGGATAATCGAAGACCGGTTGATCAAGAAGTTAACGGTCCACAGCGTCGCCAAAAACCTCCACGTGGAGTAAATGACCGTTTTAGACCGGTAGTCACCGACAATGACTCTCCAATAGTTTGTGAAAGAAGGATGTTCGATTGCAAGCCCCACTACATCAACATACTTCCCCACTTCAATGGGAGGTCTAATGATGAACCATACACCCATTTGGCAGAGTTTTCGTCTATATGTAGCACAATCGGGGGGCATAATTTTGCATTGGAAGAAGTCAAGCTTCGGTTATTTCAATTTTCGCTAAAAGATAAGGCGAAACAATGGTTTCTTACACTTCCGACGAATAGTATTCGGACATGGGGTGAGATGCAACAAGTTTTTCTTGATGAGTACTATTCGATGGCGAAGACCGATGACGCTAGAGATGAAATTAGGTCTTTCCGCCAACTATCAAGCGAACCGTTGCATGAAGCATTCACAAGGCACAAGGAATTGATTCGAAAGTGCCCACACCATCAAATCAAAAAGTGGGAGTTGGTTAAATGTTTTGTGAGAGGATTAGACGATGAGACATGGATTCGCCTTGAGTCAACGAGCAACGGAACTCTATTGAGCAATCATGAAGATGATGATTGGGAATTTCTCAAGCGGATGAGCAAGCGGTCAAAGGCAAAGGAATCGGCCGATAGAGCTAAGAAACATCTCGTTTCCTGGTCACTTCCCGATCTTGATTCTAAGGATCAGATTTCTACGCTAGAACGGGAGTTAGCTCGTATGAAGAAAAAGGAGGTGAATGCGGTGCAATTTGCGGTGTGTGAAGATTGTGGGGAGATTGGTCATAGGACCGATCAATCTCAAACGGGATCGGGAGAATACACCTAAGTGGTAAATCAAGTGTATGGGGATCGAAAGCAATATGATATGAACTTCAACACTTTCCATCCGGGTTTGAGAAATCACCCTAACTTCCGATATGGGAATGCCACAAATCAAATGAACCCGAATTTTCAACCGGGTAACCAAAGCGGGTCATCATATCAAAATCGCCAAGGTGGTAATCAAGGGGGTTACCAACGTAACTACAACCAAGGGTACCAAGGTCGAGATAACAATTATCAAGGTGGGTACCAAAGGAATTACAATAATCAAGGTGGTAATGGAAGCGGGTCGAATAATCAAACCGGTGGTGATGATTTGAGTGCCAAAATGGACGCTTTGTTGAATGTGGTTAAGGAATCTAACAGTGATATTAAGGAGATGAAGAAGACAAATAAGATTCGGGATAAAGCACATGAGGCATTAGCAAAGCAAGTGGGCCAACTTGCGGAGGAAATGGCGCAAGTGAGGGAAGCATGGGAAAGCTTCCAAGTGACACCACGGTGAACCCTAAGCATCAAGGGTCGAGCTCAAGGAACACACGTGAGGTACCAATTAATAAAATAACTTTACGTAGTGGTCGAGTTGTGGATAATGGTGTCAAAACACCACCACCCCAGTTTGTTGAAGGGGTGGTGGAAGATGATACCGAGGAAGATTGTGAGGATGGTCAAATGGGTCAAAACAAAAATGATTTAAAAAGTAATAATAAAACACCCGTTGTGACCATCCCCGTCTCTAAGGCTAAGGAAACGGGTGTGGAGGTTAATACCCCCCCGTATCCCGAAGCACTGAAGGGACCCGTGAAGAAGGTTGTAAACAAAAGAGGTCCACAACAAGAAGAGTTGTGGGAAGTTTTCAAACAAGTAAAAATTATTTTACCTCTTTTGGATGCAATCAAGCAAGTACCGTCTTATGCTAAGTACTTGAAAGAATTGTGTACCCAAAAACGAACTCACAAATTTCCAAAAAAAATTAGATTTAACCGAAAATGTGAGTTTGATTCTTTCGGGCGCGCTTCCACCCAAGCTCCAAGATCCGGGTGCACCTATCATTTCAATTCAAGTAGGTGACTTTAAAATCAACCGGGCACTTTAGATCTTGGTGCTAGTGTGAGCATTCTACCGGGTAGTTTATACGACCAATACGAGTTTGGTCCACTTCGATCGTCAAACACTACTGTGGTGTTAGCCGATTTGACACCTAAACTACCCTGTGGAATTGTCTCGGATGTGATAGTAAAAATCGAGGATTTTTACTATCCGCTGGACTTTTTGGTACTTGATTATGTGGCCAAGGACCCAGCAAAGCAACCTACGGTGATTTTGGGTTGACCGTTCTTAGCAACCGCAAATTCTCAAATTGATTGCAAAACAGGAACGGTTGACATGACATTTGGAAACCAAAGGTTGAGGTTGCATGTTTTTTCTGGACTGATGAACCCTTCAGTTGATGATGAATGCTATATGGCGGACATTGTTGACACGTGTACACCTCTTTGCGACACAGCGTGGATGGGGAAAACACAATGGAGGATTGTTATATGTTTGACAGGTCACAGGTGGAGATGAACAAGAGCATAGACGAGGAGGTGAAGAGTTTGGAGGTGCTCGCGGTTAAATAAGGAAAACCGACATGGACGCACCAAGTTGAGAGTTTATCGGAGAGCATTGACACCAAATTGAAGCCGTCATTGGTAGAGCCTCCGGAGGTCGAATTGAAGGCGTTGCCGAAGCATCTTAAGTATGCTTACGTTGGTGAAGGCAACACACTCCAGGTTATCATTGCATCAAACTTAACCGAGGAGCAAGAGGAGAAGTTGATGGGTGTTTTGGTCACCAATCGGGCGGCGATTGGATGGACCATTGCTGATTTGAAGGGAATTAGTCCCTCAGTGGTGATGCATAAAATCATCACAGAAGAAAGTGTGACTCACGTTCGAGATACACAATGGAGATTGAATCGGAATATGCGGGAGGTGGTGAAGAAAGAAGTGTTGAAATGGCTTGATGCGGGTATTATTTATCCGATCTCGGATAGCCAATGGGTGAGCCCAACGCAGACGGTTCCAAAGAAAGTGGGTATACAAGTCGTAAAAAATGACGCAGGTGAAGAGGTAGCCACTCGGCCGGTAACCAGGTGGCGAATTTGTATTGATTATAGGAAGTTGAATACCGCAACTTCCAAAGATCATTTTCCTTTACTGTTTATTGATCAAATTGTTGAGAAATTATCTGGTTTTTTTATATGAAAATATAGGAGAATTTTTGCACTTTTTGTAAAGGAACTATATACAAACAAAAATCCTAAAAAATATTAAAAATGTTTTTGTAAATTTTTCTAAGTTAAAATTTGAAAACACGAAAACCGTTAACGGCCCTACCACCCCCCGAAAAGTCGTGTATTGTACTCAATGCACATAACAAAGTCTGAAAACATACCTTGTGTCTTCATGACCTGTTCGGAATATCCGGACCTCACACAATCAAAGGGGTTAGTATCAACGAAAATGATTATATCCAAATTACTCAAACAATTAAATAAATTATACATAACTCTACACCAAGTGTTACCGGTCCTTTTTAGTCGACCTCACAAACCGGAATGCTTACCACGAAGCTCACCGATTTTGTCACACCCCAACCGATGGCGGAAACATCGGGATGAGACGAAAACAAGATTGCAAGAGACTTCATAACACTACGTGGCGATATAATTTAAATCCAATTTCATTTCAAGACTAAAATGTCATACAAGTTCAAACAAAAGACAACATTGTTTCGACAATACATCAAAATAACAAAATTAATCTAGGTGTGTATCTAAGTCCACCTAAGTTGCATTCTTCATAGCATCATCGAGTCTATCAACCTGCAACATGTATTAAAATAATCAACAAAAAGTTGGCGAGTATACAAGTTTTGTTACATAGCATAAAATATAATAAAATTGTTTAACGTGTTCATATCCAACATAAATAACATGATGCAAGTTACTAATACGCTGAAAATGGTGTCACTATATGTTCAAACCCTAGAATACAATGTGTTAAAATAGCCTAATCCCAATAGAGTAGCGGGAGGTAATATGTTTAACTTAAGAATACCCCAAGTCTAATGGGCGGTGCATTACTCCTATAGCGCTATAATTGTTAAGGTGGGCTTGTACGAAGTTAATGAGCATATAGACACTAATAGTTTACATAGCATATGAGATTAACAAGCATCAAATCGTTCATAGACTAACTCCCAATAGACTAGCGGGAGGTGAACATGTTTACATGTGGATAGAATATGATTCAAATAGTTTCAAGTGTTTAGTGTTTTTTTTACATAGAATACATGTTGCACCCAAAAGTGTTTAAAAGTAAAAATGGTTCGAGTATACTCACAGTGGTTGCGTATGGAGATTTCTTGAAATAACGCACGAGTAAAGATGGGAGAAGTCCAAGAGAGAACCAAATGGTTATCCTAGAAATGACACATAACAAACTCGTTATTATTTATAGGTTAATAGAAATTCTAATGTTTTTGCTTAAACTTCCATTAATCATATCATTAATTATTTAGGTTTTATAATTAAATCTTAATCTTAAATTATATTATAAAGAGGTAAAAAAAGTAAGGAAAACAGGGTCGGTTGGGTTCCTTCATATTCAGTTTTATTAAAAAGAAGGAAGTAATGTTGCAGCGAATAAAATGGAGAGGCCGGGACTCGAACCCGCGACCTCATGTTCTGCCATACACGCGCCCACCACTGGGCTACCCCGTCAATTGGTGAAATGTTTTGGTTTTTAAATGGTTTAAATATTATGTCAATTCGTTTTCTTCATTTAATAAAAGAATCACAGTAGCAGCTCATCATTTTCATTTTATAAACACAAAGTCCAACTGAATATATGTATTTGTTAAATGTTCAGTTCATGCGTTCATTTTAGTATTGCAACAAAGCAAAAGACAGAAGAACAGAAAATTATACCGAACTGGCGAGTTAATCTTCGACGTGAATCCCGAGTCAAAAACTGACTGAACCGCAACTCAACCGGCTGTCCCGAGACTAAACCAGCTGTAACGGAGCTGTCGGAACTCCACCACTATCGTCACCGGTCGCCGGAATCACGGTGACCTCTACTGTCATCATCATCAACGTCGTGAAGCTTGTCGGAAATCTGAACACCTCATCGGCTAATCGCCGGCTGTCGTGCCACCCGCCGGCTCCTCCGACTTGTTGCTTCCCTTTCCCGATCGAGCACCCATCCACCGCCACCATTTCGCGCCGCCACCCACTGTGGTGGCCGGTCGATTACTGTAGAGAGGAGGAGAGGAGACAATGAATAGGGAGGAGGTTTGGGTGTGAGTGTGTCATGGTTGTGGGTTTATGGCCGGCCGTCACCAGAATCTCTCCGAACGTCGTGTCTGGCCGTATACAGTTGAGAGAGAGAGATGAGAGGCCTGCTTGTGATGTTATATGCTGACCATGTGTGTATGCTTTGTATATAATGAGCAGGCATGAGAATGAGGGGGAAAAACTCTTGGTAGCGGCTGTATCAAAAAGAAGGGGATAGAGTTTGCTAGTGTTTTATATTTAGGGTTTAATTAGTGGGCTTTGGGCCCAAAACCTACAAGCTCAAACTCTGTGTTTAAGTGGTAAGCGCGTTGGTTGTTGATGTACGAGACTCGAGTTCGAGTCCCGCGGTCTGCACATTTGTTTCCTTTTTAGTTTAGACTTTAAAAATTTACGATAAGGTTCTTGTATTTCATTAACTTTACAAACCAAACTAACTTGGTTACTAACTTGATTAACTTATACTAACATTGAAACTTAACAACTAACTTTGTACTTAACAAGAATAACTAGATTATTTGTATAATAATAAAAAGAGTAAGACTTTTAATTATAATATTAATAAATTTAACAAATAAATAAATAAATAACCATATTTATAACCGACCTAAGATAAAATATTCCAACGATTATATATTTTTTTGTGAGAAATTTCCGTGGTTTCAAATGTTAGGATTTAGATCTTTCAAAATGGGTCGGATTTAGGCAATCTATTTTGACGGAAGTTACAGATTCCTTGTTTTCATCCATCTTTTCGTTACCATCGAGAAACGGTTTTAGCCTATGACCATTGACCGTTTGCAGTGACCCATCCTTCGGGTCCTCGATGGTAACATCACCCAATTGTCCGACCCGGGTGATTACATAGGGTCCCATCCATTTGCTTCGGAGCTTTCCGGGATAAAACTTGAGCTTCGAGTTGTAGAGCCACACCTTTTACCCAATCTCGAACTCTTTCTTCCTCAACTTGGCATCATGTGCCCTCTTCATCCCATCCTTGTACTTGGATGCACATTCATACGCCATTTCCCTTAGCTCCTCCAACTCGCATAGCTTAAGCTTCCGTTCCTTACCTGCATCATCGTATTGAACATTGACCTCTTTAATAGCCCATAATGATTTATGCACAAGTTCAACCGGTAAATGACAATTTTTACCGTAAACCAACCGGTAAGGTGTAGTACCAATAGGTGTCTTATGTGCCGTACGGATAAAGCATCGTTCAACTTGATTGGCCAATCCTTACGGTCCGCACGTACGGTCTTTTGCAAAATCTCTTTGATTTGCCGATTTGACACCTCTTCTTGCCCGCTTGTTTGCGGGTGATAAGGGGTAGCAATTCTATGGTCAACACCATACCGTTTTAAAAGTTTTCCAAACTTAAAATTTTTAAAATGAGATCCTCCGTAACTTATGATGGCACGAGGAATCCCAAACCTTGAAAAAATATTGGTTTGAACAAAATTGCAAACTACGGTATGGTCGTTTGTCTTGGTGGCTATTGCTTCGACCCACTTTGATACGTAGTCAACGGCCACCAAGATATACAAATTACCATAAGAATTGGGGAATGGGCCCATGAAATCAATACCCCATACATCGAAAATGTCAACGACGAGGATTGGTTGCATGGGCATCTTATCCCTTTTTGAAATACCCCCTAATTTTTGGCATTCTACACAATTCTTGGAAAACTCAAATGCGTCTTTAAAAATAGTTGGCCAATAAAGACCACTGTTCAACAATTTGTGACCCATTTTGTGGCCACTAAAATGGCCACCACATGCAAACGAATGTAGATGCTTCAACACGCTTGGAATCTCCTCATCGTCAATGCATCTTCGAATCACTTGGTCCGCACACTCTTTCCACAAGTGCGGTTCCTCCAACCGGTAATACTTAATTTGAGACATAAAATGTTGCCTCCTCCGTCTATCCCAATGTGGCGGTAAGTCACCTGTAACAAGATAATTCACAATGTTAGCATACCACGGTAACTTGTCTAATTTCATAATGTGTTCATCGGGAAACGACTCATTGATCTCTAAAGATTTAGGATCTTCCTCAACTATCAACCGGGACAAATGGTCCGCCACCACATTCTCGGTACCCTTTTTGTCCCGGATCTCCAAATCAAACTCTTGGAGCAATAACACCCATCGGATCAATCTCGGTTTGGCATCCTATTTCTCCATGAGGTACCTAACAGCAGTGTGATCAAAATAAATAATCACTTTACTACCCCATATATATGACCGAAACTTATCCAATGCATATACCACCGCGAGTAGCTCTTTTTCGGTGGTGGTGTAATTCAATTGTGCATCCGAAAGAGTCTTACTCGCGCAGTATATGGCAACGGGTTTCTTGTCAACCCGTTGTCCCAACACGGCCCCCACCGCATAATCACTTGCATCGCACATAATTTCAAATGGTAAAGACCAATTTGGCGATTGCAAGATTGGGGCCTCAACTAATTTTACCTTTAAATTGTTAAATGCGTTTTGTCAATTTTCATTAAAATCAAACGGTTGATCTTTTAACAGTAAATTACATAAAGGTTTGGTTATGTCACCCTTAATGAACCGTCGATAAAACCCCGCATGACCTAGAAATGACCTAACACCTTTAACACTCGTGGGATATGGCAAAGTGGATATGACTTGTACCTTTGCACGATCGACCTCTATCCCATGACTCGACACCACGTGACCCAACACGATTCCCTCTTGAACCATAAAATGACTCTTTTCCCAGCTTAAGACCAAACTAGTTTCTACACATCTTTTTAATACTTTTTCTAATTGGTCCAAACAAGTCTCAAACGACGACCCGAAAATTGAGAAATCATCCATGAAGATTTCCAAAGACTTCCCCACCATATCTGAGAAGATACTCATCATGCACCTTTGGAAGGTGGCGGGAGCGTTACATAGTCCAAACGGCATTCGCCTAAATGCGAATGTGCCGTAGGGACAAGTAAACGTTGTCTTTGCTTGATCTTCCGGATGGATGGCAATTTGATTATAACCAGAATAGCCATCTAAAAAGCAATAAAATTGTTGCCCAGATAATATTTGATCGGAATGTCGCGCTCCGGTCAAAGATAATATTTATAACCCTATTTACCCTTAACAATTAGCTAGTGGTAGTAAGGGGTCGAACCACGAAGAGTATGTGGTTTGCGAATGGATTCGATTGAATTAGAACAAATGTCACAACTTATGAAGCTTGCTAGAATGTTTTTGTATTTTTGTTTGGTTGAAAGATGTGAATTTAAACTAATGTAATTGGTTCAATTGATTAACGACTAATAATTAACGATTGCAAGAAAACTTGATTACTAAACAATAATGATAAAAAGGGTTCGCACCCGGTTTCGGTAAATGCCAACCTAGGGTTTCTACAAATTTTAGATTCAACTCAATTGTATAATGATTAACGGATTTAGTGTACCGTGACTTAGGTGCCAATAACTATCAACACTCCTAAGAATGGACAAGAATGCACTTTGTAATCAACACAAGTAAAACCTAACCATGACATCGCATAACTACACATAACCATTTCGCAAAGTCATAACTTTATAATCGTTCGACAATTTACGAATACGAAACAAATGTAAAATATTGTCAATGGTTTCAAAAATCAATACAAATTGTCACAAAGTTGAATCAAGAAACAATTCAAAACCCTGAATTAAACAACTACCTACACCAGGGTGAAACCAAGGTGATTAGCCGCTCATGGTTGACGAAACTTGATCACCGGATGTTTGGAACTTGACTTGGAGCATCTTGGAACCTTAAGGAGAATGGGAATGGTGGTTTAGGGTTTTGGTGAATGGTGATGGTGAAAGGAACAATCGATGAATGAACTAGGGTTATGGATTATGAACGAAGATGAATTGGATGATGATTCGGGTTGAGGTTAATGATAATCGATGATTGGTGATGATGAAGATGATGTTTTAGGCTCCAAGAATCTTTTTTTAAACTTCAAGATGTTGTAACTCCCGAGTTAATGCCCCCCGGACCAATAGAAATCGCTCTTGACAACAAAAAGACCAAAATTCGCGTTTCAAAAAACCACTACCCGTCGCCGACGGCCCTGACCCCGTCGGCGGCGCCCTCTCAAAAAGTGAAAAGCTGGCGACGGCTTGTTTGACTGGTTACGGCAAAAATGGCATACGGGTGTTTCTAGAGCCTGTCGGCGACGGCATCTCCAACTCCACTTCTCCAATTTCTTCACTTTGCACTCCCGGTTGATCCATAACGCGTCCCGATTGTCCAATTTTCGTCCCGGTGACTTGTAAAGCTCCCAAAAAGCTCCTTAAACTCCATCAAACCTGCAAAACACATTTTTAATTAAGTGTAGGCTATTCGGAATTAAAACTCATGTAAAAACATCAAGTTACACGATTACGAACACCGGTTTTCAACCACGTATCAGAGTTATTAGGTGAAAAGGGTTCTGCCCACCCAGACTGGCTTGCGGTCCGTAAGGCCTTCTAGTTTATTTTTAATTTTTTTGTTTTTGATCCTTGATGCTTGATTACTTGTTCATTTATGCAATTTCTTTATAGTTTTACGCATTTTTAGGGCATTTTAGGGTAACTATAAGTATGTATATGGTATCTATGGGTGTGCATGATCATAGAATAAACACCAAGTATGGTTCGGTTTTGCATAATGTGTATTCGTGATTGCTTAAACGTCATGGATGTATGAATAAACAAGTATAAATAAAAATGTATTTCCATTATGATTGAAGTCTCGAGATTACAAAGATTAAATTGAAATACGAATACAAACTTGCTAAAAATAGATAGTTTGGAATACGAATTGTTACAACTTTTTTGTAACCATTACAATCACCCACACCAATGTGGTTATATATATTTTTTCTACTAAGCCATTTTAGTCCTTTTACACTAAAATTATATCATAGTTTGAAAATTATTTGTTTAGTTTACTCAAATAGTCCCTTAATTACCAAATGTCTGTAAACTTACGTTTTTGTCTTATTTTTTAATAGATAGGAGATGTGTGATACCCATAATTTGGTTTTTGTGTTATAAACTATAACGGGCAATTATTATTTTGGAGAAAATGTAATATTTTATAAACTTAGAGGAAAGATATATAAATTGAGTAATAAGACATGGATGATTTTAAAATAACAACCATATGGTAACGAGTAAACAAGTGTTATGTCTATTTATAAGCGTACATGCACGTTTTATTACTATTTGAATCAACAGTCTAACCGTCATATTTAAACTAAAAAAACATTCCGCCACATAGTGCGTTTAAATTGCTAGTTTATATACATGCATCTCTTATCATTAATGTTTCATATAAACGTTCTCTTTTTAGTGCCAGCAATATATTAGTAGAGAAAACATATGTCAAGTTGTCACCCATCCATCTTACCATTAAACTAGCCATATTCGGAGTGAGTACAGAGGATGATTAATTGATTATGTGTAACTGCGCACGAGCGCGCACACACACATATATATATGGAGGGTTTAAGAGAATTTCTTTTTTTGAACGGCAAATAACTTTATATATATATATATATATAAAGAGCCAGCAAGAACTGGGAGAATCCAAAACAAACAAAACAACAAAACAGAAACTGAACAATTACATCAAATCAACTACATCGAACACCACCCAATTCTCCTACTTAGGCTTCTTCAACTTAGAACCGTTACAGATCCAAAGATAGGAGTCCTCTTTGATAAGGTCCACAGTCTTCATAATCGGGATAAAACAGTCATCAAAAACCTTCGCGTTTCTCGCACTCCAAATTCTCCAAACCGTAGCAATACAAATCGTATTTACTATTCATTTCCACACTCTACTACCCGGACTCTCTTTAACATACTTAAGAAGATCCGCGAACGAAGAGCATTCCACCGGGAACCTGAGGCGAACCCAAGCCAACACATTCCACCAAATACTTCTAGCCCAAAGACAAGATAGGAAAATGTGGTCTGATCTTTCCACATGAAGTCCGCAACGCGGACAATCCACATCGATCAACGTCACTCCCCTGTGAGCCAGCCCCTCCCTCGATGCTATCCGACCGATAATCGCTCTCCATAAAAGGATGTTTCCTTTAGGCGGAGCCCAGCTATTCCATTCGAGCTCCGGCTCGATGTCCGAAATTTTAAGTCTAGCCTTTTCGAGATCTACCCGAACTTGTTTAACCGAAAATAAATTATCCAAAGAATTCCGCCACTTACATACGCCATTCTCCACGATTAAATTCTGGTTCAAGACTATATTTTCTTTCTCGAAGATCTTATCCATCTTTCCGATATCGTTCCACACTCCTGGAATCAACTTCTTTAAGGGAATGAAGAGATTTGAAGAATTGGTTTTATGAACCGAAGAGATCACCTTAGCCCAAAGTTGGTTCGGGTTCGACTTGAACCTCCACCACCATTTGACTAACATGGCATAATTAAAATCCTTTATGCTTCCAACCCCTATCCCGCCTATCTTTTTAGATTTTTGCAACCTTTCCCAACGCACCCACCTGAGTTTTTTATTAGAATCGGAAATCCCCCAAATAAAATCCCTGTGAATCTTCTCTAATCTGTTAAGGACACACTTCGGGGCAGCAAAAAGGGAAAGAAAGTACGAAGGAATACTTCCTAGAACTGATTTAGCCAGAGTAACTCTGCCTGAAAAAGATAAATACCTGGCCTTCCATTTCGATAATTTCGACTTAAACTTGTTTACCACAGGATCCCAAAACTTAGCCCTCTTCATATTAACCCCAATAGGAATACCCAAATAGGTGAAAGGGGTTTGACCGACGCCACAATTCAAAATAGAAGCTAATCTCGACATCTCAGAATCACTGACCCCAAAACCGTAAAGCTTACTTTTCTGAAGGTTAACTTTAAGCCCAGAAACTAAATATAACCATCTAAGAAGACGATTAAGCGTAACCGCATTTTTGTCCGTCCATTTACCTATAAAAAGAACGTCATCCGCATAGCAAAGATGGGAAAGATTTGGACCCCCATTGGGAAGCTGGAACCCCTCGAACATCCCGGCAGCCATGACCCTATTCATAAACAAGCTGATTATTTCCATGGCAATAATAAAAAGAAAGGGGGATATGGGATCACCCTGTCTTAAACCCCTTTTATACTTAAATTCAGCCGTAGGCGAACCGTTCACAAGAATAGAGCCCGACCCCGAACCAAGACACCCCTTTAACCAGCTGATCCATCTCTCTGGGAAGGCCATATGCTCCATCATAAGAAAAAGAAACTTCCAATTTATGGAGTCATAAGCTTTTTCGAAGTCAACTTTGAAAATAAGAAGCTTATCTTGCGAAAACTTTTAAAAAAGCTTAAAAAGCAAATCAATTTTTTTAAACATTTTTTTGGCTGTAAATTTAGCATTTTTAAAATACAAAAAAAAAAACTCTTTTTTAATGTGAAACACTACGAAAAACCTAAACCGACCAACCCCCTACCCCCACCCCCAAAAAAACCTAAAACCCCCCACCTCCACCTCCCCAAAACCTGAACCCCCAATCCCCATCGCAAAAAACCTAAAACCCTCCACCCCCACCCCAAAAAACTAAACCCGAAGCCTAAAATAGTAGCATTGAAAAAAGAACGGCACGTTAAATCATTTGTTTGTGTCGAAAAAATATGATCGAATATACTAGAATGAAAGATATGGAAATTTGTGATCTTTTGGTACATTAAAACAAAAAAAATAACATATGAAGAATATAAAAATGTTTGAAAATTTATATATTTTTTTTTTCAATTTTGCCTCTCCTTCATTAAAACCCCCATTATGTTCATTAAGGAGGAGTTTCGAGTTTTCCCACTAACTATGAGTTTTAATTAAAGGTAAATTTTAACAATGCTACTGTTTGATATATTTTTAACAATAACAAATAAAAAAAGTAACTGTGTACCAAATTAACATAATTTGTTATCATGTAAATTAATAGTTTCAACTGAACATTAGTTACTTTCATAAAAAATCATATAGAAGTGTTATGGTTATTTGCAGTGTTTTGAAAATCGGATCGGGAACCGAGGGTTGAGAGAGCGATTCAAAGTCCGGTCCGATCTGATCCTGAAAACATTGCTTATTTGGAAACCAAGTGCTAATAGGATGGTATTAGACCATAAACTGTAAGACCCGTTCTAGATTAACATGAATTTAATACTAAATACGCATTTTTGATAAAAATACGGACTAACAAAATTTTTGTTAAGTTTAATGTTCATACATGATTAAAGTATTTAAGATTAACATCCCTACTAGTTTAAAACATACAAAATGTAGCATCAAGTGTTACATGTTTCATGTTTAACTAAAACAAAATATATTAGCGCGGAAGCTTCGTTCGGATGTGTGTTCGGTTCTTGTCCGTTGCTTGATCGCCATCCGGGAGCTTACAATCATCACCTAATATCAAAACCAACTTAATAGTTAGTTTTAATAACATAGACACAACTATAATCAAGTTCCAATATCAAACAAACGAAAACAAAAATAAAATTTCAGAACTAGGTCTCTCGCGCCACGCGAGAGACTCCTTTAACTCGTTCGCGTGCCGCGAGTGGCACCGCGTGTCGTGCCAGATCAAAAGCACCCCGTCGCGTGCCGCGGGGAAGATGTTTTTCCAGCAGGTCCACTCTCTGGACCTGCATATTCGCCCAGCTCCATTTTTTTCAAAAATCAAACTTCGAATGGCCATAACTTTTTATCTACAAGTCCGTTTTACGTGATTCTTTTTCCTACGCGTCCGAAATAAAAATACGCATCTATTTATCCTATTTGCTCGCATCGAAACCTGCATTATAAACAAATAATTTATAAATTCCTGTTTCGATTATTCGACCCGTTTGTTTTATACTTTACATTACATGTTAGTCATTCATTATTACTTCTAAGTATTCTTCCCCATTTCCCCGGGCTTGTGAATTTTGGCGTATTGTTACTATTCCATGGTTTTACGCTTTCATAATCCCCAATCATCGGGTGACATTCAAGTCATTTTAATACTACCAATTTAACCATTGTTTGACCCGTTTGGTCGTCTAATGGAAACCTCCATTTTATCATCATACCAAAGTTACTTTAATAAATGTTTTGACCCGTTTCTTTGTCTAAAGAACTTCGTCATTTCAACAATATACCAAATTCAAATGTTATACTAATTCAAGCCTACTAACTAAAACCCATAATCAAACATAATGTAACGAAACCATAGTTACGTGCCTTCAAAGCTTTCCTTTCAAGCGTGTATCGCCCCGGCTTGTCCGCTTGAGGACTCGGTTTCCTTGCCTATAGAGTTCAACCACAACCCGTTTAGAACTCTATTCATAACACATAACGCATAATTTGCCATATTAATCAAGCATGCGTTTTTGTCCGAAATTTCAACATTTTGCTTTCTTCTAGGCATTATATCAAACACCTAATGAGCATGATGTCACACCCCGACTTTCCACGTGTCACCGGTGGGCCCGGTGGGGAGTATCGTGACGTGGTTGGCAACATAATAGTCAAACAACACAATTATATAAATGCACAGTGGAAGCAAAAGATAAATATATTACATTCCGAATAAAAAGTAATATCCAAGTATTACAACGGAAGGTAAAGGATCCACAGGCGGATCAAAATAAAATGAAAACTATAGTTCAACAGACTTTGACATCTAGAGCTTGCGAGACTTGAGTAATGATGCCTGGAGTAGCCAGCCTATTTTGTCTAGCACCTGCACTTAACCTTTTTGGAAAATACGTCAGTTTACACTGGTAAATACAACTCAACTGACTCGTTTTGAAAAGAGTTTGTAAATTGATTTGAATGCACTTCGGCACAAAATATCTTTATAACTTGGGACAATTATTTGTATATAATCTTGTATACAGATTTACTTATTTGCCATCCATTAGCACCGGTTAGAAGAGCCGGTTTAAGTTAACTGACACGCCACAGGTATAATGCCCACAAGGTTGATTCCTTTTTGTGGATTACCAGTTTTTACATAATGCATCTGTCAGGTGTACGCCTATACCCCGTGCTCAGGTCGTGGCCATTTCGTAAAATGATGCCAAGGATATCCGGGACATGGTCATTTAACCCCCAAGGGCCATATATCAAATAATACAGAATAAAGCGGGTTATGTAAATACATTAATCACAATCCGATTTAAATGACTACATACCCGACCAAGCGGTACTTTTATAGTACCGTACCCCAAGCCCGTATAGGGAAAATAAGTTAAGAGTATTTACCTGAGCAAAGTATCAATCAAATACAGCAAATGCAAGTACTTTTACTGGGCTCCTAATCTGGAACGAAGGTTTATAATAACCTATTAGATTTCTAACGGGTCCTTAATTAAGCCTTAGCTTAGACCGATTAGCTTCAATGATACGGTTCGTACGCACTATTAAGCGAAGACCGGATAGAATGTGATTTAGACCCGACAAGTTCGGAGACTTTCTTAATATGGGCATTTCATACACATTCTGGATTTTGAGATAAAACCGATAAGGTTTGACCCGTTTAGGCTAATTTATGTAAACTAGTTACATAAACCGAACCGAACGTGTAATAAGCGTAACGGGTAGTAATGAGAGCCATTTACAGGTTTCCTAAGTTAATATGCTTCATATATGTTGTGACATCAGTAAGATGTCTTTTATTATGCCCGAAATGAATTTAATCACAAACTACGCCCCGTAGGGGTAGTTTGGTCATTTTAAAGGTTATAAAAGAGTTTAAGTATTCACCTGAGTTACAGGTCTGATGTAATCATCAAAAATACTTATTTTACTAAGTTATAACAGTAGGGTAAAGTATATATGTGAAATTTATCAATTTTAACCAAACTGTGCACCGTAGGGGCATTTTGGTAATTTCACATAAGCTGAAAAGCTCAAAACTGAAGTCTGAGTTTAACAACCTTTGCTTACAGTTAAAACATTATAATTTGCCTCAAATATCAGTAGGTATCAACCCTTGTATGTTTAAAATAGTTTTAGTACATACTATGCGTTAAAACGCTTAAAAAGGCGATTAGAGGTCATTTCCGGGTTTGATACACAAATCTGATATTTTTTATATTTCCAGAAGGCTTAAAATAATTTATTTATCATATGTGATCAGTAGCAAAAGGTTTGGAGTCGTTTAGACATGTAAAACTCATTTTATAGCCCGTAAGGGCAAAACCGACAATTACCGGATTAAGCCTACGACTATAAGTTATGCTCAGCCTAAAATTAATTAAAAATCTTTAAAAATCCCAAAATAATATATTACATCAGTGGGTAAAGAGTTTGATATCAAAAAGTATGTTTAAGTAGGCTATACGCTAAATACGCCGTTTAATTAACATAAAGCTTTCATTTTACGCTAACGAGCATAACTCTTAACCTACACCTCAAACTGATGTCAAATTTTGTATGCAAGTTTATGTATCAGTAAATAAGGTTTCTACTCTTTTATATTTCCAAAAATCACGTTTTAAGGTGAAAAGGGCATAATGGTCAACATATGAGCAATTAACGGAATCATGCATATTAATTGGATAACTAATGATCCGAGGTGTATAATCACAGAGGGTTATACAAGCATGTAACCTGGTCCAAATAAAGCTCTAAGGCATTTCTAAAACATACCATAACGGGTCAGAACTGAAAGTCAAAGTATAAGTCAAACTATGAGACTTTGGGTTCCGAACCGGGTCTAAACAGGAAATTGTCGGGTTGAACATGTTTAGACATGTCCTTACACTAATTACCAAGTTATATTATTGATCAAACAGGTTGTATGTGTTCTACATTGCTAATTATGCATAAATTGTAATTTACACATTCTGTTGACTTTTTAAATACAAGTTTGACCCGACATTTGACCTAGTTAGAGTGGGAATCAGGGGGAACCCTTTTGAGGGTTTATTACCCACATAATTACCAACTTATAACTACTTTTAATTCGAGATATGACTGAGCCATTGTTGACTAATCTCGAAGTCAAACCGTAATTACGACGGTTTGACTTTTAGCTAAATAACTAAGCTAAACTTAATCGAGGAAGGTCAAGGGTACTTACAAGGGTCCTATGCACGAGTAGGGATGTCTTGGATCTGCTCCTAAGCTCCAGAAATGCTCCACAATTGCAGATGAAGATGTGAAGAACAATGGTTGCAAACTTGGTCCTTTTATAGTGAATTTCCCACCACAAATTGTTGACACATGGTTCTACTAGTGACCACAACTGATCAACACATGTCCCTAGTGTTCTAGGAGGCACTTAGGGGTCGCACATGAAGTGAAACATCCGTTTTGGGTCGAGTTTTCGCGTAAACAGGCTGCTGGTCGAAGTTTCTGCATCTGACGTCCTGACGCGGCCCGCGTAAGGTTCTCTTAACCTTAACGCGGCCCGCCTGGACCCTGATATTAGATTTTAAATTTTCTATTTTCCACATAAGTGTCCCTTGGCTTCTCGAAAGGGCAACTAAGCCTAATTCTTGCATTTTGACCCCTTATTATTTACCCACAAGGGCTTTAGGACTTGTACCCACTTTGCCAAGTCCCTGGACACTTCCGGTTAACCCGAAAAGTCTTAACTTTCAATGTTTACGCTTTAACCCCTCGCACACGAATTTGATCATAACTTTCTCATACGATAACGAAACTTTATAAAATTCATATCGCGCATTCTAGTGAGCATAATTAACAGTTACAAAGCTACGGGTTTGTCAAAAGGTCACTCGGAGGTATATCTTTAAACATGTTGACACATTTAACCCCTGTAGTTTGAAATCTCTCACTTTTAGCTTCGCATGATCCATGATTTATTCGTTTGATGTTATAAACATCATGTAGGGTTATTATGAAGTATATTTATTCACTGTTGACATTTAGAACTCGTATTTTCATATACTTTTCAAGTTTGTCAACTTTAGTCCCTTCAGAACATTCTTTCACACGTTCAGACATATGACACGTGTCAACACATTATAGGACGTGAATTTTCGAGGTGTTACATCCTCACCCCCTTAAAATAAATCTCGACCCGAGATTTACTGAAATAAATATGGGTACTTTTCTTTCATCGTGGATTCAACTTCCCACGTGTATTCGGGACCTCTACGGGCATCCCATTTGACCTTTACAATAGGTACATGCTTCCTTCGAAGCTTCTTAACCTGTCGATCTTCAATCGACAATGGTTTTTCAACAAATTTTAAGCTCTCATCTATATGCACATCTGTATGGGGTATAACCAGTGATTCATCAGCGAAGCACTTCTTCAGATTGCAGATGTGGAACACATTTTTGAATTCCACTGAGCTCTTCAGGTAAGTTTAACTTATAGGCAACTGACCCGACACGTTCGATAACCTCGAAAGGTCCTATGTATCTCGGGCTTAGCTTGCCTTTCTTACCAAACCGCATCACTCCCTTCCATGGTGATACTTTAAGTAGGACTTTGTCACCTACTTCGAAGTTAAAAGCTTTACGCTTTGGATCAGCGTAGCTCTTCTGCCTATCTCGGGCAGCTTTGAGACGGTCACGAATCTGGACAACTTTGTCCATCGTTTCAAAGACTATCTCTGGTCCTGACAATTGGACATCTCCAACTTCTGCCCAACAAATGGGCGATCTACACTTTCTACCGTATAATGCCTCAAAAGGCGCAGCCTTAATGCCGGTATGGTAGCTATTGTTGTAGGAGAATTCGACTAAGGGTAGGTGCTTATCTCAACTACCACCCAAGTCAATCGCACATGCACGTAGCATGTCTTCCAACGTTTGAATAGTACGCTCACTCTGACCGTCTGTCTGAGGATGGTAAGCCGTACTAAAATTCAAACGTGTGCCCAAAGATTGTTGGAAACTCTTCCAAAAATGAGACGTGTATCTAGTATCTCGGTCCGATATAATAGACACAGGTATGCCATGTAAGGCTACAATCTTATCAACGTATAACTGGGCTAACATGTCGGAGCTATAAGTCTCCTTGATGGGTAAGAAATGTGCTGACTTAGTCAGTCTATCAACTATAAGCCATATTGTATCATTTCCCTTCCTTGTCTTGGGTAACTTGGTAATAAAATCCATAGTTACCATTTCCCACTTCCAAGTAGGAAGTTCAGGCTGTTGTAGCAAACCTGACGGTTTCTGATGCTCGGCTTTGACTTGCGCACATGTCAAGCATTTAGCTACATGAGTGGCTACAGACTTCTTCAAGCCTATCCACCAATAATTTGCCTTTAGATCCTGGTACTTCTTATCAGCTCCAGGATGAACGGAGTACTTGGAACTATGGGCTTCCTGGAGGATGACATCTCGAAGCCCTCCGTGAATTGGAACCCATATTCTTCCATTTAATCTTAGAATTCCGTCCTTGCTAAGAGTTAACTGCTCCTCAGTTACTCCTAACTTTTCATTAGGATAGTTAGCTTCCAACACAGCTTCCTTCTGTGCAGCTAACAACCTTTCAATCAAATTATTCTTTATCTCCATGCGCTTGGCATTGATTCGGATGGGTTTCACCCTCTCCTTTCGACTCAAGGCATCGGCGACTACATTCGCCTTGCCGGGATGGTATTTGATTTCACAATCATAATCATTTAAAGTTTCCATCCAACGGCGTTGCCTCATGTTTAATTCCTTCTGATTAAATAGATGCTGGAGGCTCTTGTGATCAGAATAGATCACACACTTGATTCCATAAAGATAATGCCTCCACAGTTTTAGTGCGAATACAACGGCACCCAACTCCAAGTCGTGAGTGGTGTAATTCTTTTCATGCACCTTTAACTGTCGTGATGCATAGGCAATAACTTTGCCTTTCTGCATAAGCACACACCCCATGCCAGTGTGTGATGCATCGCAGTAAACCACAAAATCTTCTATTCCTTCTGGCAATGTCAGTACTGGGGCGTTGCTCAACTTTTGCTTGAGAATATCGAAGGATTCTTGCTGCTTAGAGCCCCAAACGAACTTTACTTTCTTCTTCTTAGTCAAGGAAGTTAAGGGTGCAGCAATCCTTGAAAAATTTTCAATGAAACGGTATGCGACCTTACCGAACCGTTCGATGATTTTAAACGGCCCAATAAACCTCGGGCTTAACTTTCCTGTTTTTCTGAACCGGATAACCCCTTTCCACGGAGATACCTTAAGCATGACCTTGTCACCAACCTGAAACTCGATCGGTCTTTGTCTTTTGTCAGCATACGACTTCTGTCTATCCTGAGCCGCTTTCAAATGAGCCCGAACCATGTCAATTTTCTCATTAGTGGCTCGTACTATATCCTTATGTGCGAGTTCACGTGGACCCACCTCACCCCAACACACCGGGGTTCAGCATTTTCTACCATAGAGCATCTCGTACGGAGCCATACCAATACTAGCATGGTAACTGTTATTATACGAGAATTCGACCAACGGTAGATAAATATCCCAACCAACTCCGAAATCAATGATACACGCCCGTAGCATGTCTTCCAATGTTTGTATTATTCTTTCGCTCTATCCATCCGTTTGTGGATGGTAGGCTGTGCTAATGAACAACTTTGTCCCCATTTGCCCTTGAAAATCACGCCAAAAATTCGAAGTAAATCGGGTATCTCTATCGGACACGATGGATACCGGTACACCGTGGCGTGCCACTATCTCATTGTTATACACCTCCGACATCTTTTCTGAAGTATAAGTCTCACGTATTGGAATAAAGTGAGCACTTTTCGTCAGTCTATCTACCACTACCCAGATGGCATCAAATCCGCGGTTCGTCCTTGGTAGTTTGGTCAACAGGTCCATTGTAATATGTTCCCATTTCCAAACTGGAATATCCAACGGCTGAAGTTTACCGTATGGCTTTTGGTGCTCCGCTTTGACTTGTAGACACATCAAACATTTTTCCACGTACTTCACTACTTCTCTTTTCATTTCGGGCCACCAATAATTCTGCTTTAAGTCATTATACATCTTGGTCTCCCTAGGATGAATAGAATAACGGGATTTGTGAGCTTCGTCAAGCTGAAGCTTTTTAACCCCACACGAGTTAGGAACCCACGTCCTACCGAAGCGAGTTTTCAACCCATTGTTGCCATCTACTAAATCTTTCAGTTGGCCAACTATTCCTTCTTCCAGTTCTCTTCTTTCATTGCTTCAACTTGCGCTTCTCGGATTCGTTCAAGTAGACCCGATGTCACAATAAGCTGCATCGATCGCACCCTTATTGGAGCATAGTTTGCCTTCCGGCTCAACGCATCCGCCACTACATTAGCTTTCCCAGGATGGTAATGTATTTCGCAGTCATAATCCTTCGCCGTTTCCAACCACCGCCTTTGTCTCATGTTCAACTCCTTCTGATCGAAGAAGTATTTTAGACTCTTGTGGTCGGTAAATATAGTGCACCTCACCCCGTACAAATAGTGCCTCCATATTTTTAAAGCAAATACCACTGCCACCAATTCAAGATCGAGCGTAGGGTATTTCTTTTCGTGAATCTTCAGTTGCCCCGAGGCATAAGCTATAACTTTGTCTCGTTGCATTAAGACGCACCCGAGTCCCGAATGTGACGCATCTGAGTAAACCACCATATCATGACTCCGTCCGGCAACATTAATACCAGAGCGTGGGTTAATTTCTCCTTGAGCATTTGGAACGCTTTCTCCTGTTCAACGCTCCATATAAATCTTTCCTCCCTGCGAGTTAATTTGGTTAACGGCGAGGCAATCTTAGAGAAGTCTTGTATAAATCTCCTGTAATATCTCGCAAGCCCCAAAAAGCTTCTGATTTCCGAAGGATTCTTCGAAGGGTTCCATTTCGACACGGCTTCTATTTTCGATGGATCCATCAATACTCCGCCGGCACTAATAATGTGCCCGAGAAACTGCACCTCTCGTAACTAGAAGGCGCATTTCGAGAACTCGGCATAGAGGTTTTCCCGTCTAAGCGTCTCCAATACTTCGGGTAGATGATACGCGTGATCATCTTTATTTTTTGAATACACCAAGATGTCTTTGATGAACACTATCACCGACTTATCTAACATCGGTTTGCAAACCCGGTTCATGAGGTCCATGAAAGTCGCGGGTGCATTTGTC
The DNA here is from genome assembly GCA_030545235.1 of Helianthus tuberosus. Classification (NCBI taxonomy): domain Eukaryota; kingdom Viridiplantae; phylum Streptophyta; class Magnoliopsida; order Asterales; family Asteraceae; genus Helianthus; species Helianthus tuberosus. The sequence continues at coordinate 113,612,929 of CM060379.1, forward strand.
AACCCGAAGGACATCATGAGGAACTCGTAATGTCTGTACCGTGTACGAAAGGCCGTCTTCGGTATATCTTCCTCTTTGACCTTTAACTGATGATACTCCGATCTAAGGTCAATCTTGGAGAACCAACTCGCGCCTTGTAGTTGGTCAAATAAATCATCAATTCTTGGGAGCGGGTATAGATTTTTCACCGTGAGTTTATTCAACTCCAGGTAGTCGATACACATTCGCATGCTCCCATCCTTTTTCTTCACGAATAATACTGGTGCGCCCCACGGAGACACACTCGGCCTTATGAACCCCTTGTCGAGCAAATCTTGAATCTGAGACATTAACTCTTGTAGCTCCGATGGCGCGAGCCGATACGACGCCTTAGCTACAAGTTTTGCACTCGGAATCATTTCGATTCCGAATTTGACTTCTCGTTCTGGCGGGATTCCCGATAAGTCTTCCGGAAACACATATTCATAATCGTGTACCACCGGTACATCTCCAACCTTAGGCGACTCTTTCTCCGGTTCGCTCGCGTATATCATAAACGCTCTACATCCACGCCTCATAAGCTTATGAGCTTCCAACATTGTACACACTATAGGATTACCACCTTTTTCACCATAAATAGTAATGTGTTTTCCGCTCAGAGACGTTAGTTTTATCTCCTTACGGAAACACATGACCTTCGCATGATATCGGGATAACTCTCCCATCGACATCGGGATCAAATCTATTGAGTATTCTTCATCGTCGATACTCAGCTTACAGTTTTGGCATACATCGCACACTATAAAACTTTTGTTGTCACCTATCTCGACTTCTAAGGGCATAGATGATTTCGTTAATAAGAATGAAGGATGTCGAATAAATCCATGTGAAATAAAGGATTTATTCGCACCCGTATCAAACAATACATGTGCGGGAATCGAGTTTACAGCAAATATACCTGAGACCACATCGGGTTCTGTCTTCGCTTCAGCTGTGGTTAAGTGGAAAGATCTGGCTCTTGCCTTTTGTGACTCTGTCTGCATATCCTTCTCGTTCTTTTTCCCGACCAACTCTTGACACTCAGATTTCTTGTGCCCTGGTTGGTAGCATTTATAACAGACCGAAACTTTCCCTGGGCACAATGAAGCCGTATGCCCAGTCTTCCCACATATAGGGCATGGCTTATCCTTGAAGCAACACTCGCCCTTATGCCCCTTTCCGCATACCTTACAACTCGGCGATCCGCCTTTCACATCCGGCTTCTTTGCCGATTCAGTCACTCGTGCCTTCTTTGTAGGGCTTTGGTTAATATCTAGCGCTCTTCGTTCACCCCGCTCTATCTGCTTTTTCAGCTCAAACTCTCATTCCCGAGCAGTGTTTATGATATCGGTGAGAGTCTCGTACTTTGAGGGAGTCATGAACTCCCGATATTCGGCACTCAACATGTTGTAATAATAATATATCTTCTGCTCTTCATTCGTCACCAGTGTGACAACTGGCACAAAACCGGTAATTTCCGTACACTTTAATTATTACTTAATGACTGAAATTATGTGCTTAAATGTCAACATTGTCTGATTACATACTATACAAGTTAACTCATGCACATTTTATATTACAAAATAGTGCTTTATGCATTAACGAGAGCGTTGCGTCAGAAATACTAGTAAACTCACCGGTAAGACACAATATGCCAACAACTCTGCAGAAAGCAGTCAGACAACAAAAATTGGAGCCTAGGTGTAGGTCCAATGACAAGAATTCATTAAAACCCAAGAGTACACACAAGGGTTCACATATAGGCATTCCGGAGACTAAATTGCGCACTAAAAAGCACCCGAAAAGCACTTTAACTGCAGAATTTTTCTAAATTCAGCTATAACCAGCTTTTAAACATATAAATATCATGCAGAATTTACGTTGTATCGTCCAGAATATTTTCCTAAGTGTTGGGAATTGAAAGGGGTACGAAAGGACACTTTACGGAACAATTAAACACTTTAACGGAACGGTATCCAACCGAACAACCAGACATTACCCGGGACACCAAATTTTTGCCAAACACATTGTTTATTTATTTCTTGGCTAGTCGTGATCCCCTAACACCCTAACACCCACTAAATATCAAATAAATAACATAAGTAAAGTGTATGATTGAAAGCTAACTAGTCTTTACCATCTAGTTGGAAAAACTTGCAACCAAACCCCCCCCCCCCCCAACCAAACTCGGTCACAAGGACCATCACAACCATGCTTCAAATCTTGTCTTGGATTAGATTCATTATTTTATTTGATTAGTTGCTTGTAAATCTTACCAAGATATGTGAACATATCTTATAAAAGCATGGCCAAGATCATTCTCACCATACTTCACAAGATCACACTCTCACTCCTCACTCTCTCTCCCTCTCTCGGCCTCCCACAACCGCCACCATCACCACCACTAAACCACCATCATCCTCCATTATTCAAGTTCCATTCAAGCATCTAAGGTGATTCAAAGAAGTGCAAACTTGTGGAGCTTCAAAAGGGCCTTGTTTCTTGCTTGATCTTCATCTTTTTCTCATCACTATATCCTACCCTAGCCTTGTGCTAGTAGTAAGTTACTTGTACACCCTTGTTCATCTTGTTTTTATGGCTAAGCTTGGTAGTATGATACTTGTGTTCAAAACACTAAAGAAACAAGAACACTAAAGAGATGAACATGAAATTTACATGAAATCCTACATAAAAAGTTTACTTAAAGATGAAAAATGCTACTAGTTGATGTTGTCATGAGTATGTTGTTGGTTTATTATTAATTTTTGGTTATGTGATGTTAATCACCATACAATCTTGTTAAATAATGTTAGGAAACATGATTTAACAAGAAAAAGAAAATGGTTATGTGATACACAAAATAACCACTTTCTAGTTAGACATGAACTTGATGAAAATAATTTTTCACAAAATAAAATTTTACTAGTAAGTTGATGAGTTTGTAAATCCGAGAGTTTACAAGGGATTTTTGTAAGCAGCCAAGTTAGAAAAGCGGTTTTTGGAAAATCATGACGATTACAAACACTTATACTATTTTTAGAAATAAGACAAGTGTGAGAATATTTTATTTACAAGAAGAGTTCAAAAGGGATAATTTTTGTAAAAATTATCTACAAGTTGTAAGCACTAAATTATTTTATGAGAACGATTTTTAAAGAAATAAATACGCTTCGGAAGGTAACTAAGACCGCTAAAAGCTTTACCAAGTTACTACGCGTTTTCGGAATATAACAGGTTCATGATATAGCGTGATTTACATGATTTTGGCTTGTAGTAAGACTTGAATGAGTTGTTGATGCTTGACGATGATTTAAAAGAAAATAAACACATGTTTAGAAAACATGGGAAACCTCCATTTTTAGGGGAAACTCTGTCGGAATTTCTATGAATTATGACACTTAGAAAAATATAAGTTTTGAAGAAACTTACCCCCTAAAAATGTATCTAAAAACATTTACCAAGGTTTTCCTAATTTTTGTAAACTCCAAGTAAAGAAATGATGATTTCTTCAAAAATAAAATTGATATTAAGTATGTATATTTTTGGAGAAAATATATATATTTATTGATCACCAAGTTGTGTGCTAAGTGTATGTAATATGTATTATACGTGATAGTGTATTAGGACTTGAAAATACACTAAATACTCTTGAGAAGTGAAAGCACAAAAATACACATACAACATACAAGATACATAATTCGGGTGCAAAATACAAGAAACTTATATTTATTTTTGAGAAAATAATATAAGTAAGACACTTAGTTAAAAATATGAATTATTTTTAACACAAGAATACATACACAAAATACAATGACTTGTATTTGTACGATACAAGTCTAGTGACTAACGTTAAGAAAACACGTATAGGTCACGACGTTAATTAAGCAAATCCGGTGAAGTTTACGACGCAAGGAACGCAAAGTTGTGAGTTCATGCTCCCCCCTTTTCTTTTAACTGTTTTTAGTTTTATAACTCGGGGGTGAAATACATGTTACAAATATGGCAATGTTTACAAATGGCATGATGAATACAAAAACAATAAGCACTCTTGGTGAGAACGAGTACCAAGTATGATGCGTTTTGAGAAATGATACGAGAAATGATACAAGAAATGATACATGATACGAGAAATCGTGTCACAAATAGGGTACCATAAGCACCATTAATCAACAATATACCTAGACCGCAGAACAAAAGGTTAGATCTAACGGGTGTCGGGCAGCCACACTCTTGGTGAGAACGAGTACCAGGCAGTGCTTTTGTGTCTCTGAATATGCCAACTAGAAAAATGTCTATGGTTTGGTTGCTTCCTATATCGTGTCACATGTTAATGGCCTTGCAACCCATTAACAACCTTAATACATACAAGATTACTTGAATTACACTAGAATACTTGAGTTGTACAAGATACAGACATACTTGACTTACATGAGATACAGAAATACGTGATTTATACGAAATACATACCATGTTTTCATACAAAGTATACAAACATGAAATACAAATACAGCATGAATTCACACCAACATTATATTGATGTTTTTCCAAAAACTCACATGTATTTCAGGTAACTAGGGTGGATGTGCGCGCGGTCTTACTCATGCTCGTGGATGTCGTTTATGTTTATCGTTGAATGAAGTTGTAACTTTTCAGACAAAATGCTGTCTTGTGATGTAAACACTAAAACTATGATTTCGGTTATGTAATGTTTGGCATTTGAAGCTATTTTATGAGCATGTAGTATGTTTACCAATCGTATGCAATGAAAACCTTTCATGATCACACCTCGTGCTTCCGCCGCAGAAAGGGGTGTGATAGATTGGTATCAGAGCTGCGATTGTAGTGAACCAGGATTCCTTCTCGAGTCTAGACTACAATCTCTAGGATCCTTTCACGAAAACAATTTTTCAAAAAGTTTTCATTGCATAAAACGTCCCGCGACATCCACTACCTGAAACTGATTACAAAGAGTCAAGAAAAGGCACTACGAGGCTTAGGGTGCACAGGAGTAGCACTTGCCTTTAACTGAGAAATTACTTGCAATTATGTGTGATAATTAGCAAATACATATACTAGAAATAGAATGTCAAAAGTATACGTGATCTTACCTGGAAACAATGGCCTAACTGAAGGAAGAAATACGAGGATGAAACGAACTGTGCGGATTGTGCAGGGAGTTACGTAATTATGGATGCATACATAATTATGGAATTCAGTGCACAGGAACCACAACAAGTCTTGTCACGTATAGATCCCCTCAAGAAAAGGTCAAACGGGAACACCGGCCTATTAAATACTCTGCTAGAGTAATAATTGTTTGATGTCACTTATGTGGTATATGCCTGTGTATATATACTACTACTGTCTAGTAAGACGATATCAAACAAATGTCTAACCCTATTGCGTTATGTTCTGTCAGAACATGGCACCAAGAAAAGCTGTAAACGCTCGTGATCAACCTCCTCCTCCCCCACTGCCAAAGACGGCTGAAGAGCTGAACGCTCTAATGGAGGAAAGAATCTCCGCAGCTATCGCCTACTACGAGGCAACCCGTACTGCAGACAGTGGTGGACAAAGCAATGCCAGACGTAATGGGAATGGAGATTCATCTGGAGGAAACGCAGCTCAGGGCTGTACCATCAAGCAGTTCCTCGATTGCAAACCACTGAACTATGATGGCACAGGAGGTGCAGTGGCATTTGTACGTTGGACAGAAAAGACTGAAGCTACTATCCGCATGAGCAAGTGTACCGCGGATCAACAAGTCACTTTTGCTACTGGGTTGTTTGTCGATGAAGCTCTGACGTGGTGGAACTTGCAAGTCCAAACCCTGGGTGATGATGCCGCTTATGGCCTGACTTGGGATGAACTAAAGGAAAGAATGAGAGAGAAGTATTGCTCTCGTGCTGAACTCCAAAGGTTGGAAACTGAGTTCTGGCACTTGACCATGGAAGGTGCTGATATTAATGGTTATACTCGAAGGTTCCACGATCTGTCCAGAGTGCTTCCCTACATGGTGACTCCCGAATTTAAGCGCATTGAACGCTACATTTTGGGACTGGCCCAAGAGTTTCGCGGCATGGTAACTTCGGCCAAACCTCAAACAATCACTAAGGCTGTAACTCTGGCTGTCAGCCTTACTGAAGATTGTGTTCGTATGAAGAAGTTATCGTTGAACCCAACAGAGAAGACCGAGACGCATGCTGAGTCGTCAGGTGACAAGAAGAGAAAACATTCGAATCTGAATCAAGCAACCCGCAGCAACAACAAATGTTCCTAAAACAAGAAGCGTGACATTAACCCATCTAAGGAGGCAAGAACCTTTGCAGCGGCAAACGATACTGCAGCCAAGGGATACCAAGGTACCCTGGCTAAATGCCAAAAATGTAAGTATCATCATGACGGAGCTTGTCGCGTCCCAAGGTGAGACAAATGTGGTAGGTTGGGTCATCAAACAGAAGACTGCTGGGGAAAAGAAAGGAACGGAAATGGAAATCGCAACGGTGCAGGTAATGCGATGGGTGGGAATGGAAATGGTAATGGCAACCGGGTTGGGAATGGAGCTGGGCGAAACCAGGGATGTTTCAGTTGTGGAAGCAATGATCATTTCATGAAAGACTGCCCAAAGGGGAACAATGCTCAGGCTCGAGCATTTGTGATTGGAGCAAAGAACACACGCGAGGACCCTGATGTAGTCACCGGTACATTTCTCATTAACAATCACTTTGCATCCATATTATTTGACACTGGTGCCGACTATAGCTTCATGTCTGTGGAATTTAAACGTATGCTTGGAATAGAATCTAGTAGATTAGATATTCCTTATTCTATAGAGCTAGCCAATGGTAGACTTGTTGAATCGGGTGAAGTTGTTAGAGGCTGCACATTAGAACTTGGTGAACGAAGATTTAGTATCGACCTCTTACCTATTCAATTGGGTAGCTACGATGTAGTGGTCGGAATGGACTGGTTGTCCAAGAACAAAGCTGAAGTTATTTGTCACGAGAAAATCATTCGCATCCCTCTGGCGAATGACGAAACTCTCACTGTACATGGAGAAAAACGAGATGCGCCTCTACGAATCATCAGTTGCATGAAGGCACAGAAGTGCTTAAGGAAAGGATGCGTTGCTTTCCTAGCGCACGTTGTAGATAAGAAAGCTGAAGAGCCTAAACTCAAAGACATTCCTGTGGTGAAAGAATTCCCTGATGTTTTTCCCAAAGATCTGCCAGGACTACCTCCGCAACGACAAGTCGAATTCCGTATAGACTTGGTTCCAGGAGCCGCTCCTGTAGCCAAGACACCCTATCGGCTTGCACCATCCGAAATGCAAGAATTATCTACACAACTCCAGGAGTTGTTGGATAAAGGATTCATTAGGCCAAGCTTCTCACCCTGGGGAGCTCCAGTATTGTTCGTAAAGAAGAAGGATGGAACTATGCGGATGTGTATCGATTACAGAGAACTGAACAAGCTCACAATCAAGAATCGGTACCCGCTACCGAGGATTGATGACTTATTTGATCAATTGCAAGGATCAAGCTATTATTCCAAGATCGACCTTCGATCTGGATACCATCAATTGAGGATACAGGAGGAAAGCGTACCAAAGACTGCATTCAGAACACGCTATGGGCATTATGAGTTCCTTGTGATGCCATTCGGGCTGACGAACGCACCAGCGGTATTTATGGACCTGATGAACCGCGTTTGCAAACCATATCTCGATAAATTCGTGATTGTATTTATCGATGATATCCTGATTTACTCGCAAATGAAAGAAGAACACGAGCAACATCTCAGAACCATTTTGGAGCTACTGAAGAAAGAGAAACTTTATGCAAAGTTCTCGAAATGTGAATTCTGGATTCGCGAAGTACAATTTATGGGTCACGTTGTGAACGAGAAGGGCATTCATCTAGACCCATCCAAGATTGAAGCAATAAAGAATTGGGAAGCCCCCAAAACCCCAACTGAAGTTCGACAATTCTTGGGCTTAGCGGGCTATTACCGACGTTTCATCGAGAACTTCTCAAAGATAGCCCAACCATTGACGACCCTTACATAGAAAGACAAGAAATACGACTGGGGTGACAAGCAGGAAGAAGCCTTCCAACTACTCAAAAATAAGCTATGCGATGCACCAATACTATCCTTACCCGAAGGCACTGAAGACTTCGTAGTATACTACGACGCTTCACGACAAGGTTTGGGTTGCGTGCTCCTGCAACGCCAAAAAGTCATCGCTTATGCTTCAAGGCAATTAAAGGTACATGAAAAGAATTATACCACGCACGACTTGGAACTCGGTGCGGTGGTATTCGCCTTGAAGATTTGGCGACACTATTTATATGGTACTCGATGTACAATCTTCACAGATCACAAAAGCCTACAACACATATTTGATCAAAAGGAATTAAATATGCGTCAACGACGTTGGGTCGAGTTGCTAAATGATTACAACTGTGAGATTAAGTACCATCCTGGAAAGGCAAACGTTGTAGCAGATGCATTGAGCCGAAAAGAAAGGGTTAAGACCCTAAGGGTTCGAGCACTGGAAATGACGATTCAAACGAACCTCACTGCACGTATTCGTGACGCACAACAAGAAGCCCTTAAGATGGAACACCGTAAAGCTGAATACCTCCGGGGTATGTTGAAATACATGGTGCCAAATGAAGAGGGAGCCTTATACTTTAAGAAGCGTATTTGGGTTCCGCTCTATGGCGGTATGTGAGAAGTCATCCTTAATGAAGCCCACAAATCGAGATACTCTATCCATCCAGGATCGGACAAAATGTATCAAGACTTGAAAGAATATTATTGGTGGCCGAGACTCAAAAGCGATGTTGCTGTTTATGTTGGAAAATGCCTAACTTGTGCCAAGGTTAAGGCTGAATATCAGAAACCGTCCGGCCTACTACAACAACCAGAGATACCCATGTGGAAGTGGGAACAAATCTCGATGGACTTCATAACAAAACTACCCAGGACCCCGAGAGGGCACGATATGATATGGGTAATAGTAGATCGGTTAACGAAGTCTGCGCACTTCCTACCGATCCGAGAAAAGGACAGCACTGGAAAGCTTGCTGAGATATACTTAAAAGAAATTGTGGCACGTCATGGAGTGCCAATCTCAATTATTTCAGACAGAGATGGACGCTTTGTCTCAAGAATCTAGCAATCCTTTCAGGAAGCCTTTGGATCTCAGCTAGATCTCAGCACGGCATTCCATCCACAAACAGACAGCCAGAGCGAACGAACCATATAAACTTTAGAAGATATGCTTCGCGCATGTGTCATGGACTTAGGCGGCAGCTGGGATACTCATCTACCTTTAGTTGAGTTTTCCTACAATAACAGTTATCATACGAGTATAAAAGCCGCACCATTCGAAGCGTTATATGGCCGCAAGTGCCGGTCGCCCTTATGTTGGACAGACGCTGGAGACAAACGTATGGTTGGTCCTGAACTTGTACAAGAGACAACCGACAAGATTATGCAGATCCGAGAGCGCATTAAGGCGGATCGAGATCGACAGAAAAGCTACGCTGATCGAAGACGAAAACCATTACAGTTCGAGGTTGGAGACAAAGTTTTGTTGAAGGTCTCACCTTGGAAGGGCGTAGTCAGATTTGGAAAACGTGGAAAACTGAATCCACGATACATCGGACCATTCAAGATTCTAGAAAGAATTGGTACCGTGGCATACAAGTTGGAGTTACCGGAAGAACTTAATGGAGTACATGATACGTTACATGTATCCAACCTCAAGAAGAGTCCAACACAAGAAAACATGATCATCCCTGCGGATGAAGTTCATATTGATGATGCCCTCCGATTTACAGAACAACCCGTTGAGGTTACCGACTGGAAAGTCAACAAGACCAGGAGGAGCAGTGTGAAACTTGTCAAAGTACGTTGGAACTCTAAGCACGGACCCGAGTACACGTGGGAACGTGAAGACCAGTTTAAAGAAAAGTACCGCCACCTGTTCAAGAAAACTCTTGCGAGAGATAGATCAGCCTGAATTTCGGGACGAAATTCTTTTAACAGGGGGAGACTGTGACAACTGGCACAAAACCGGTAATTTCCGTACACTTTAATTATTACTTAATGACTGAAATTATGTGCTTAAATGTCAACATTGTCTGATTACATACTATACAAGTGAACTCGTGCACATTTTATATTACAAAATAGTGCTTTATGCATTAACGAGAGCGTTGCGTCAGAAATACTAGTAAACTCACCGGTAAGACACAATATGCCAACAACTCTGCAAAAAGCAGTCAGACAACAAAAATTGGAGCCTAGGTGTAGGTCCAATGACAAGAATGCATTAAAACCCAAGAGTACATACAAGGGTTCACATATAGGCATTCCGGAGACTAAATTGCGCACTAAAAACCACCTGAAAAGCACTTTAAGTGCAGAATTTTTCTAAATTCAGCTATAACCAGCTTTTAAACATATAAATATCATGCAGAATTTACGTTTTATCGTCCATAATTTTTTCCTAAGTGTTGGGAATTGAAAGGGGTACGAAAGGACACTTTACGGAACAATTAAACACTTTAACGGAACGGTATCCAACCGAACAACCAGACATTACCCGGGACACCAAATTTTTGCCAAACACATTGTTTATTTATTTCTTGGCTAGTCGTGATCCCCGAACACCCTAACACCCACTAAATATCAAATAAATAACATAAGTAAAGTGTATGATTGAAAGCTAACTAGTCTTTACCATCTAGTTGGAAAAACTTGCAACCAACCCCCCCCCCCCCAACCGAACTCGGTCACAAGGACCATCATAACCATGCTTCAAATCTTGTCTTGGATTATATTCATTATTTTATTTGATTAGTTGCTTGTAAATCTTACCAAGATATGTGAACATATCTTACAAAAGCATGGCCAAGATCATTCTCACCATACTTCACAAGATCACACTCTCACTCCTCACTCTCTCTCCCTCTCTCGGCCTCCCACAACCGCCACCATCACCACCACTAAACCACCATCATCCTCCATTATTCAAGTTCCATTCAAGCATCTAAGGTGATTCAAGGAAGTGCAAACTTGTGGAGCTTCAAAAGGGCCTTGTTTCTTGCTTGATCTTCATCTTTTTCTCATCATCTTCATCACTAGATCCTACCCTAGCCTTGTGCTAGTAGTAAGTTACTTGTACACCCTTGTTCATCTTGTTTTTATGGCTAAGCATGGTAGTATGATACTTGTGTTCAAAACACTAAAGAAACAAGAACACTAAAGAGATAAACATGAAATTTACATGAAATCCTACATAAAAAGTTTACTTGAAGATGAAAAATGCTACTAGTTGATGTTGTCATGGGTATGTTGTTGGTTTATTATTAATTTTTGGTTATGTGATGTTAATCACCATACAATCTTGTTAAATAATGTTAGGAGACATGATTTAACAAGAAAAAGAAAATGGTTATGTGATACACAAAATAACCACTTTCTAGTTAGACATGAACTTGATGAAAATAATTTTTCACAAAATAAAATTTTACTAGTAAGTTGATGAGTTTGTAAATCCGAGAGTTTACAAGGGATTTTTGTAAGCAACCAAGTTAGAAAAGTGGTTTTTGGAAAATCATGACAATTACAAACACTTATACTATTTTTAGAAATAAGACAAGTGTGAGAATATTTTATTTACAAGAAGAGTTCAAAAGGGATAATTTTTGTAAAAATTATCTACAAGTTGTAAACACTAAATTATTTTATGAGAACGATTTTTAAAGAAATAAATACTCTTCGGAAGGTAACTAAGACCACTAAAAGCTTTACCAAGTTACTACGCGTTTTCGGAATATAACAAGTTCATGATATAGCGTGATTTACATGATTTTGGCTTGTAGTAAGACTTGAATGAGTTGTTGATGCTTGATGATGATTTAAAAGAAAATAAACACATGTTTAGAAAACATGGGAAACCTCCATTTTTAGGGGAAACTCTGTCGGAATTTCTATGAATTATGACACTTAGAAAAATATAAGTTTTGAAGAAACTTATCCCCTAAAAATGTATCTAAAAACATTTACCAAGGTTTCCCTAATTTTTGTAAACTCCAAGTAAAGAAATGATGATTTCTTCAAAAATAAAATTGATATTAAGTATGTATATTTTTGGAGAAAATATATATATATTTATTGATCACCAAGTTGTGTGCTAAGTGTATGTAATATGTATTATACGTGATAGTGTATTAGGACTTGAAAATACACTAAATACTCTTGAGAAGTGAAAGCACAAAAATACACATACAACATACAAGATACATAATTCGGGTGCAAAATACAAGAAACTTATATTTATTTTTGAGAAAATAATATAAGTAAGACACTTAGTTAAAAATATGAATTATTTTTAACACAAGAATACATACACAAAAGACAGTGACTTGTACTTGTACGATACAAGTCTAGTGACTAACGTTAAGAAAACACATATAGGTCACGACGTTAATTAAGCAAATCCGGTGAAGTTTACGACGCAAGGAACGCAAAGTTGTGAGTTCATGCTCCCCCCTTTTCTTTTAACTGTTTTCAGTTTTATAACTCGGGGGTGAAATACATGTTACAAATATGGCAATGTTTACAAATGGCATGATGAATACAAAAACAATAAGCACTCTTGGTGAGAACGAGTACCAAGTATGATGCGTTTTGAGAAATGATACGAGAAATGATACAAGAAATGATACATGATACGAGAAATCGTGTCACGAATAGGGTACCATAAGCACCATTAATCAACAATATACCTAGACCGCATAACAAAAGGTTAGATCTAACGGGTGTCACGCTGCCACACTCTTGGTGAGAACGAGTACCAAGCAGTGCTTTTGTGTCTCAAAATATGCCAACTAGAAAAATTCCTATGGTTTGGTTGCTTCCTATATCGTGTCACATGTTAATGGCCTTGCAACCCATTAACAACCTTAATACATACAAGATTACTTGATTTACACTGGAATACTTGAGTTGTACAAGATACAGACATACTTGACTTACATGAGATATAGAAATACGTGATTTATACGAAATACATACCATGTTTTCATACAAAGTATACAAACGTGAAATACAAATACTGCATGAATTCACACCAACATTATGTTGACGGTTTTCCAAAAACTCACATGTATTTCAGGTAACTAGGGTGGATGTGCGCGCGGTCTTACTCATGCTCGTGGATGTAGTTTATGTTTATCGTTGAATAAAGTTGTAACTTTTCAGACAAAATGCTGTCTTGTGATGTAAACACTAAAACTATGATTTCGGTTATGTAATGTTTGGCATTTGAAGCTTTTTTATGAGCATGTAGTATGTTTACCAATCGTATGCAATGAAAACCTTTCATGATCACACCTCGTGCTTCCGCCGCAGAAAGGGGTGTGATAACCAGCTCGTCACATAATCTTAACTTATCAAGAAAGATACCCGTGATCTTGTCTATTGATTCACCCCTTTGCCTCATTTGGATGAATTATTCCTTGATTTTGTTAATAACCGCCTTGGGACTGTGATGTTTAAGGAACGACGCCTTAAACTCCTCCCATGTCAAAGCCTTAGCCGCTTCACTTCCAATCTCCTTCTTCTTGTTATCCCACCAGTCTTTCACTTGACCTCTTAATTAACCCGTACCATAAGCTACGAAGTCATTTGCATCACAGTGAGTCCTTTCAAACACTCCTTCCATATCACTTAACCATCTTTGACATATTATCGGATCGACCTCTCCATTATAGATTGGCGGTTTGCAAGCCATGAACTTGTTATATGAACAAGCCTTCCGTTCTCCCGACTTTTCCTTCGCTTGGTTGGCATTATCTTCCAACCTTTTGATCTGTTCTTCAACTACCGTAAGCACCATGCTTTGAATCTTGTCTATAAAACCGGATAGACTATTCTCAATTGTCTTTCCTACCTCTTCGGCAATTACTTCTCTCATTTGTTCGGTGACTATCGGCACCGTATCATCATTACCTCCATCGACTATCTTGAATATGAAATGTTTATATTAATTGTTAAACATTTCATTCTATATTATTTACATCATTGCCTTGGTTTAGTCAAGTTCACCACTTTCTTAAACCATTAATGTTTAGTGCACTTTCCGGGTTTGAGTGTGTTAACACGCTCTTCCTGTGCACGTCAAATCAAATTTCTTTTTCTAATATTCTAATAAAATCTACTAAATGACTAATTCTTACCGGATGTTTGATCAAGCTTCGAACCAAACACGCTTTGTTAACAAACTTGAGCTCTGATTACCAACTTGTAAGACCCGTTCTAAATTAACATGAATTTAATACTAAAGGACTAACAAAAACTTTGTTAAATTTAATGTTCATACATGATTAAAGTATTTAAGATTAGCATCCCTACTAGTCTAAAACGTACAAAATGTAGCATCAAGTGTTACATGTTTAACTAAAACAAAATATATTAGCGCGGAAGCTTCGTTCGGATGTGTGTTCGGTTCTTGTCTGTTGCTTGATCGCCATCCGGGAGCTTACAATCATCACCTAATATCAAAACCAACTTAAAAGTTCGTTTTAATAACATAGACACAAGTATAATCAAGTTCCAATATCAAACAAACGAAAACAAAAAATAAATTTCAGAACTAGGTCTCTCGCTCCACGCGAGAGACTCCTTTAACTCGTTCGCGGGCCGCGAGCGGCACCGCGTGTCGCGCCAGATCAAAAGCACCCCGTCGCGTGCCACGGGGAAGATGTTTTTCCAGCAAGTCCACTCTCTGGACCTGCATATTCGCCCAGCTCCATTTTTTTTTCAAAAATCAAACTTCGAATGGCCATAACTTTTTATCTACAAGTCCGTTTAGGTGATTCTTTTTTCATACGCGTCCGAAATAAAAATACGCATCTATTTATCCTATTTGCTCGCATCGAAACCTGGATTATAAACGAATAATTTATAAATTCCTGTTTCGATTATTCGACCTGTTTGTTTTATACTTTACATTACATGTTAGTCATTCATTATTACTTCTAAGTATTCTTACCCATTTCCCCGGGCTTGTGAACTTCGGCGTATTATTACCATTCCATGGTTTTACGCTTTCATAATCCCCAATCATCGAGTGACATTCAAGTCATTTTAATACTACCAATTTAACCATTGTTTGACCCGTTTGGTCGTCTAATGGAAACCTCCATTTTATCATCATACCAAACTTACTTCAACAAATGTTTTGACACGTTTCTTTGTCTAATGAACTTCGTTATTTTGACAATATACCAAATTCAAATGTTATACTAATTCAAGCTGGGAAAAAAATGTAACATAAAATCCGAGCTTTTAACTCCAAGTGACTCACATGACGTAAAACGTAGTGGAAGTTGAATTTATACCGATATGTATTATAAAACCGAAGGGGTACAAAAACGTGATGGACCAAATGTGACCAAGAAACACCGTGCCAACCAAATCCGGGAAAAAACATAAAACAAACGTAACAAAAAGATAAACGCATTTGATTTTTGTAGCAAAATTATAAAAATCAATGTTTTGTTAAAAAAATAAAAAATAATAAAAAAAACTCTTAAAGTTACTATGCAAAAAAAACATACAAAAGATAAAAATCATAAAAAAACAAAGAGATCATTGTTCATTCCAATATGTAAAAAAACATACAAAAGACAAAAATAAAATCAACTAGTTTTTTACTATCGCCGCGTTGCGGCGAACGTCTTTTGTTGTTTAGTCTGTGTTTACATGTGTTTTGAAATCACTACGAACGCGTTGCGCACAGAAACCGCTGACAAGAATAAAAAGAAATATAGAAAAAAACACTAAAAGATAACAAAAAGAAAATCAACCAAAAAAGTTGTATGGTAATAATGTTGTTCGTATGAAACTTGTGGTCATAGATGAGCAAATGATACTGGGTACCGGTACCGAATTTCCCGAATCGAAAGATCTTAAGTACCAATTCGGTACGACTTTTAGCGTTCCTGGTACCGGTTCGCTACCATTTTTTACCTTCATATACCGGTACCATAACTGGTATTTTCGGTACAAGTACCGATTCGGTATTGGTTGGCACCGAGCTCATCCCTACCCCTGAAACTAAAAAAAGAAATCATTAAAAGTTGAGGAAAATCAACAAAAAAAGTTGCACAATACCGTTGTTGTTCGTACGACGCCCGTGATCAGGGATGAGCAGATGGTACCGGGTAGCAGTACCGAATTTACCGAACTAAAAGATTTTCAAAATCAATTCGATGCCGACTTTTGGTGTTTTCTGTACCAGGCTGGTGTCGGTTTTTACCTTCATATACCGATAACCGTACTGGTATTTTCAATACCAGTACCGGTTGACACAAACTTATCTAACTTAAAAAGTAAAAAAGATAATAAAGGTATTAAAAAAAACTATGTATATTGCTACTGTTCAAAACAAAAAAAAAATCATCATTTGTTTATCAAGTTTAAACAGAAAATAAGTGAGTGTTTGAACTCATAACTTTGATGGTAGTCACCCTAATACAAACCCACAATCATAGACTTGATTGGGAGCTTGATGGTAACAACATTCCATCAAGTTATCAACATGAAAATGAATATACAAAGAAATAAAAATGAGCAGAATTTTATATGCACTTTGAACCTCAAAAATGGTGAGGTTTCACCTTAGTTTGCCCAAGCAAACTTGTGAAAACCTTTCGAGAGGTTATCCAAGTGTTTTAAAAGAAAGAACAAGGTAGAAATGGAAGAAAAAGTGAGTTGAAACTCACTTGGAAAAGCTGGAACTTTCTGCTCAAATTATGATGAAACAAGCTGAGTTTAGGAATGATTTTGAGTGATTTAGAGTGTTGTAAAGTGGAAAAAGGGCTGGATACATGTTGTATTTATAGTGTAGTAATTAAGGTTTTAGGTGGTTGGCATTAATTATAACTAGGATTACGACCCGCCGCAATGCGGCGGGGATTCTTTAGTTATAACTAAGTCGGTCTAGGATCCGCACATTATGTTAAACCTGTCAAACGGGGAAAAATAGACGATGTAAAACGTTCACCCACACACGCATGTTGCATCATGTTAACTCGCAAAATTTAGAACGAAACGTAAAAACGTTAAGCCAAAGACACACGTTGCGATGTGTTATGTCACAAAATTTAGAACCAAGCATAAAGCAAAAAATTTGCGGAAAATGAAAACTATAAAGGAACAAAGTTGAAAGTAAAAAAGTTACGAAAATAGATTGCAAAAGGTAAAAAGTTTTGGGTTAAAAGTAAAAAACAAATAGTTTTGGGTTAAAAGTAAAAAACAAATAGTTTTGGGTTAAAAGTAATTTATGAAATACTTTTGGGTGAAAAGTACAAATTTTTTTTTTTTTTTTGGAAAACCCCTAAAGCCAACGTTACGACAATCATATGCATAACAATTTTTTCTTTGAAAAACCCACAAAGTACACATCGCGTTGCAACGGGGCGTAAAACGGTGTCAAATAGTACTAATGTTACACAACCGTCATCGACCACCAACACTGACTCGACCTAGGATATGCGTGTTACGATGAAACTGTCAAACATGGAAAAATAGAGGCAAAAACGTTGAACCACACATGTACGTTGCGTCGTATTAACTCGAAAAATTTAGAACTATACGTAAAACGGAAATTTGCGAAAGATGAAAAGTATAAGTGACAAAAGTTGTGAAGTTAAATTGCAAATAATGAAAAGTTTTGGGTTAAAGTTAAAAAAACAAATTATATAGGGTTAAAAATGCAAAAGGTAAAAACCTTTGGGTTAAAAGTAAAAAGTGAAGTTTTTTTTTGAAAAATGTGCAAAGCATAATGTACAACTTGTTATGCATAGAAAACTTGGTTCTTTATAAGGGTATAACTAGGGTTAAGACCCGCCCGCGTTGCGGCGCGGGTACATCGTAAACATTGAATGGATTAGTCCAAACGTTATATGATGCATTAACTATATGAAAACACACATTTCGACGTATCCAGATGAACTCAATGTAACCTGTATAAGCATTGTGATTGGATCAAACGTAAAGTAAAGTAAATCAAATTCATATCGAACAATCATAACGTATTATATGTGACCCAACTCTTACATAGAAAACGTAACAGGTATGAAGGAAAATATGCACATGTAATCGAAAGGGATTAATTAGAGCTTTCGAAAAAATGGGAGAAATAGAAACCTTAATTTGACTCAACTCGGTTCAAAACATACATAAAATAAACATGAAAACAAATTATATTTGACCTGAATCATTATCTAAAAAAGTTTACGTCGAAATGTATAACTTGAATTTATACCAAAACGTACATAAAAAAATACACCTAAAAATGGTTTCTTTAAACGAAAACGTATCATATTTGACCTGATTCATTTATAAAAGAAAGTTTACGTCGGAATGTAGAACAAATCATATTTATACATACACATACATAAAATAGGCACGTAAAAAATAGTTTTTAAGTAAAGGAACTATAGGGGTAAACCGAAACAAAATATTAGTAAAAATTTTAATATGTTAAAAACGTTCGTAAAACCGTGCCAAGTAGCACCAATGCCACAACGGCATCGACTCTCAACATCGTAAAAATAAAATAGATAAAATGGTAAAAATTACACTGAACGAAAAGCAGACTTAAAAACGTTGAACCACGCACACCCGTTACAGTGTGTTAATGCGAAGAAATTAACCAGAAACGTAAAATGTAGAAAATAATAACTTAGTCGATTTAGGACCCGCCCGTTGCGGTGAACTTTTCAAAAGAGAAAAAATGGACACGTTGCGACGGGTCTGTCAAATTTGAAAAAATAGAGCAAAAAACGTTGAACCCCACATGCACGCTACGAGATGTTAACTCGCAAAATTTAGAACGAAACGTAAAACGAAAAACTTGCGAAAGATAAAATGTATGGGGGACCAAAGTTGTAAATAATAAAATGTTGTGTTAAATTATAAAAGATGGAAAACTTTGGGTTAAAAGTAAAAAAAAAAATAAAAGAGGTCAAAATACAAAATATGAATAAGTTTGGGTTAAAAGTGAAAAATCAAAAAAAAAAAATTTTAAAAATCCCCAAAGCTTGGGGTACAACACACAATGCAACCAAAAGTTGCTAATTTATAATATGGTAATTGGTTGAGGGTTAAAACAAATAAAAAAAAAAGAAATTTGTGGGTGCCTTGAACTTGCGACCGTAACTGTTGTAAACAGCCTTAATATCATCATTTTTGTCTTGCTTTTGAACATTAAATTAAGTATATTATGTATATTATGTAATGGTGAAGATTTAAGGCAACTAGTTTATTTTCCGCCCGCGCGTTGCGGCGGGACCTAATGTCTACAAAACGCGTGTCGGCAACGGCAAGCAGGTATCGAAAATCAAAACATAAATAACAATGACGTGGTAACGATAGTCACTTTGTCCCCCAAAAAAAGCGATTTTAAATAAACTAATATATAATAATAGGACCCCACATGTTCTACGTGTTGGAAATTCAGTTGTTTTCAGTTTAGTTATTACGGTGCTAACATGTTAAAATATGGATGAACTCGGTACCAGTAACGGCACCGAGAGTACCGATTCGGAAAATGATCGAAATTAGGTACCTGCACCGAAAATGTTCGGTACGATACGATATGGTATGGTATGGTATTTGAAGTTAAAAATCAGTAAATACAGTTATGGTGCTAGACCGGTGTCGAACCGAAAGTAACGATTCTGAAAACGCCAAAAGGCGGGTACCAAATTGGTACCGAAAATGATTGGTATAGTAAATTTGGTACCGATACGATACCGGTTTGATTACAGGATTTGATACGATTTGCTCATCAATAATCTAAATATCCAAGTTAATTTTACATGCTACAATTCATTCATTATAGGAAAAGACAAAAAAAACAAAAAACAAAATAAGTTGTTGTGTATATAAAACCTCAATCAAATGAAATACAGTTTACTTACAGTGTGTTTGAAAAGTAATCTACACGGTGCAATTACTTGCGTTACTACAGGACTTGATGAGCTCGGTACCAACCGTTACCGAAAATACCGTTACCAAAAATCCCAAAAAGTGGGTACCGGTACCGATTATACCTGGTACGGTACGGCTCGGTCCCGGTCGGTACTGGTACGGTACCGGTATTTGAGGGTAAAAACCGATGAATACCGGTGCCGAACCGATACCGAAAATGTCAAAAGTCGATACTGATTCAGTACCGAAAATATACCCGATTTGGTAAATTTGATACCAGTACGGGTACCCGATACCATTTGCTCATCCTCTTGATGATCTTACTATTCATTGGATTGTGTATGACAAATAATCTAAACCAGTGCAATTACTTGCGTTGCTACATGATTTGATGAGCTCGGTATCAACCGGTATCGAAAATACTGTTACCGAAAATCCCCAAAAGGGGGTACCGGTACCGAATATACCTGGTACGGTACGGTTCGGTGCCGGTATTTGAGGGTAAAAACCGTTGAATACTGGTGCCGAACCGATACCGAAAATGTCAAAAGTTGATACCGATTCGGTACCGGTGCCGGTCGGTACCGGTACGGTGCCGGCCGGTACCGCTACGGTGCCGGTCGGTACCGGTACGGTACCGGTAGTAGAGGGTAAAAAACGCTGAATACTGGTGCCGAACCGATAACGAAAATGTCAAAAGTCGATACCGATTCGGTACCGGTCGGTTCCGGTAGTTGAGGGTAAAAACCGCTGAATAATGGTGCCGAACCGATACCGGAAATATCAAAAGTCGATACCGATTCGGTACCGAAAATATACCCGCTTTGATAAATTTGATTCCTTATTTCATTTTTAATTCAATATAAAGTTTACTGTTCAATTCGTTGGATTTTTAATATAAAATAATAAATAAATAAATAAGGATAATATTCATTCCATGAATTAATATATATAATTATTAATTAAATTTAACAAATTCAAAACTACAATGAAAAAACAAGAGTCTGGACTTGTTGCCCCAGCCCCCAGGGATGTGATTTAGTGGGTCACATTAATCGGGCCCCGAACAGGATAGGCAGCCCATGTAGAGCTAGGCCCAAGCATTACATGGATAGAAAACAAAAATATAGAAATAGAGCATGGATTATGAGCCAATGATGCTATGATAACATGGTTGAGCATCTTGGTTTTTCCCTTGAGATTCGGGTTCGAGTTCTATCCATTGCACTATGGGTGGGGGCACACAACTGGCTGGGAGGTCTTTGTGGGGTTTTCTTCAGTTGAACGTTGTGTCACTCGCTATGCCAGCGTGGACTCTATTGTAATGAACGACCGGCTGGCCTTAGTGAGACCGAGCTTCCAATATGAAATTGCGATGAATTGAAGTAGATAATTTGCCGTTAAAAGAAGATCTTGGGTTGTGAAGCTGCTAACCAACCATTTGATCCCGGGTAGAAATAAAGAACAATAACGCTTACGTTCATACTCCTCGTTTCATATGCTAGTTAACCACCTACTAAACAATACTTACAAACGGTGTTTCCTCATGAGTAGATATGGCCCGATTGAAGGATGCCGGAAGCACAATTATAACCGGATCGAATGATGGACATAGAGTATAACGGGTTCACACAACACCAACGTGTTTCGCGTATTATATAGAACGTGTAATAGAAAATTTTGAACGATTCTAGTGTTTTTTTTACAATTGAACCCAATGGTTTTATTAAAAAAAACAAGTTGACACCATTGAAATGAAAACTACATATATTTAAAATAAATGTTTTACCTTAATATATAAGTTTTTAACCCATCTCTTATTTTTAAGTTTTTAACCCAAGAACGCAATAACCCAATAACCAATTCAAGGCTCATGTCCTATTATTTAATTTAATTTCAAATCTTTAACCTAAATTAAAAAAAAAAGGCCGCTTGAACCGACAGAAGAAAAGTTAGAAGTGGCAACGCCTAATATTTTTTACGATTTACGAGCTGAAGTGAGTATGATCCAAGAGGTCGGGGAGCGATTTTGATCAAAGACATCAAACATGAGTAAATGTTAGTCCTTTTATTTTTTCTTGAAGTCTTAGTTTATGTGATTTTCTACATGATTATGTGTATATTTTAGTCATTTCACACCCACTTAGCAACAAAAACTTACCCTTATCCACGCTAGAGACTGTCCGAGAAACGAGAGGGAAAACGTTGAGAACTATAGCTATAATTTTAGAAAGTTAGGGACTATAGGTGTAAACAGAACAAATCACAAGGACTATCCGTGCAGTTTTTTCTAATTCTTTTTTATATTATTATCATGTTTTCATTGTTTCTATTATATTTTCTTATCACTACTTTTTTTATATATTAAACCACAATAAAAGAACAAAGGCATCACAAGAAGAATGAACACACGAATACATTTTATTGCATCACTTCACACGCAAAAAAAAAAAAAAAAGAGTAGTGACATTTACATATCATATCATATCATAGAAGCTATTGACTCCTTATTCAACTGATAACTAGAAATGGAGATAAGATAGGCTGCCTGTCTTGTGTTTTCAAAGCATGTGGAAGATGAAACCAACACCTTCATGACTTGTTCAAGAGTTTGAAACAATCTTCATGAATTGCAAACTGGCACTCAAGACACCTAAGTATTATCTTGTACCACAATATTCTAGAACACACGCTGCATTCACCATCATTCGCAATCCCTTGGGCTAACAATAGAGGATGTGGGTGATTGGCAGTCTTATGGATGCTCCCAAACTTCACATTTGAAAACCTATAGACTTTGCTTGTGTATTCGTATGGATATTCAGAATGGGTCTCTGTTTCACTTTGAAGTATTAAAGGAGCACATTCAATATGCACCGATTGACTACACATATCACAATGATAGAAACCCTTATGAGGATTCAGTTCCTCCTCACAAATTTCACAAAAGTATTCACTTTTGTGGTTTTCAATTGGAAGGTGACTCAAGTGCATCTGATGTTTGTCATACGGGTGCATAATTGTCCTAGGCACCAGCAAAGCACACGCTGGATGTATATATACATTACAAGTGCTGCAACCAAAACTCAGGCCATAACGCACCAGATTAGAACACACAAGACATCTTCCTTCGTGCCAAATATTTTTCTTGACTATTGAAAGAAGATGATTTGGGTGAGATTCATGTGTGATTTTTTTTGGCATAAGCCCACAGTTAACATCAATGTAGAATCTACATCTGACACAACCATAAGCATAGCCATTGCAAGGAAGGTAACAAACTTCGCAATCATATATGTTGAAAAACCCACGTGGTGCATTTGACATTAGAAAGAGGGTATGTTGTGGGTGACCTGGGTGGTTGTCTACTTTGGTTGGCAACCGAGTACACCACTCATGAAGAGCAAAGTTGCATCTCTCATCTTCACTGGCGTTGCACTTGTAGAACGGCGTCTCCATGATTGGTCTTACACATGCGTTGCATAAGAGTTCTATCTTTTTCATTGGGTTATGACACATGATCGATTCGTTGATCTTTAAGGATGTTGACCCAATGCTTTCTGTATCAACTAAAATTAATTCATGCTCATGATTGATATGCTGTAGGCTTACCTCAGCAGTAACATAAGTGGTGGGTCCAGGTGCTTTGAAAAATAAATGTTTCGGTAAGCTGTAATTTTGATCAGGAAATGGTAGACACAGAAGATTAGGATAGTCGAGATCTTTAAAATTTTTAACGCTTTGACCTCCGCCTGCAGTATTGAAAATGGAATAACATGGTTATTATTTCTCAAATAGATATATATAACTGATCAAATGGAATAAATCTTATATGTAAAGATTTACCAATAGACAAAATTGACATAAATGACTCACTTGTTGATGCTGATGTTGCACAATCTAGATGGACATAGTAAATACATTTCTCGCATTTGTAAATCCAAAGATTCTCCATAT
The DNA here is from genome assembly GCA_030545235.1 of Helianthus tuberosus. NCBI lineage: Eukaryota > Viridiplantae > Streptophyta > Magnoliopsida > Asterales > Asteraceae > Helianthus > Helianthus tuberosus. Next base: position 113,636,926 of record CM060379.1, read on the forward strand.
AGGGATCAAACGAGCGATTGCATACTCTACATTTAGGGTAATATTTAGCTGTTCGCTCTGCTTGTCGGAAGGAATAAGAAAGCATGAGTGGATGGGTATGGCGGAAAATGCCATTTGTAGTTTGTTGAATTAACAAACTTTTAGGTAGGAAGATACAATCTGCGTGTATGGTGAAGTTAGGACATGTGGTACATAGAAAGAAGATGCCTTTATGTGTTTTCCCACAAGCCTGACACAAACATAAAATTTGGCTAGAGATGAGAGACACCAGTGGGTGTGGATGGCTAGGGTGGTAGATCCTCCGTTTGTCTACTTCCACAGCACAGGTTACATCAATTGCTTTATACCATCCACAATACATACAAGAATAGCATACCTCACCTCCCGTGTGTTCTCTTTTACAATACAAACATCTCCAATAGAGGTAGCGTTTAGAGAGGGTAAGGGGATGTGGGTCTGATGTGTGTATTAATGTTGTTGGGACCTCTGCACAAAATTTATGAAGACAGAAATCACATAAATCATTTGTGCATTTATAGTAGTACCTATAATACTCGTTGATAACTTCATCGCACCGCTTACAAATACATGAAAACTCATCTTGTGGAACCAAATCCTTCTCCTCATCCTCCTCTTCAGATTCCTCTACATCTTCATTCTTCACCTGCTGCAAATCAATGAGCTTCAACGGATGATCGTGCTCAAGTACCTTCATCTTAGCTTTTATTATTTAATCTTTTTAGGAGGAAGATATTGTTTTTATTATTTAATCTTTTTAGGATGAAGATATAGTGCTAGACTCGTATGTTACTTATAGCAACGAAAAGGGAAAAGGAAGCCTCTGATATTATTCTTGGAGTGAAATCCATGAAATCAAGCGAATCTACTTTATTTATATGTACATTTGCTTTTATTTTCGTTAAAGAACAAGAGGATTCTAAGTAGAGGAAAGAATGTTGTTATATAAGTTTGAAATTTGAAACACAAAGAAGGAATGCAGTAGCAGACGATTGCTACTAATTGAAACACAATTATAATTATTGTTTTTTTTTTATACCTCCCCCTCGAAGTTTTGAACAAATACAATTTAACCTTTTATTTTGTCTTTTTTTTTAAATGAATCTGGATTTGTATTTGAGAAAATTTATAACCCCAAAATAGGACTCCCTTAACAAGCTGATAACATTAGACCAATACATACACCAAGTTCCATAACGAAAAGAATATAAGCCTTACAAAATTTAAATTGCATCTAATAATTAAATTATATAATCGAAACGTATCTAAAATTTTTCATAGATTGAATTTGTATCAATTATTTATGTATAGAACTAATTTTAAAATTTTTAATTTATTTGTGGTACCCGAAAAATTCAGACCCTAAATATATTTATAGCATTTGTAAATTATGATATCACATGAATAAGTTATCTATTTTTTAGAGATCTGTTTTGCTTTTAAGAACTGAAATATGATTCCATTGTGGTTAAAGCTTTTCAATTTTAATTACCAGAATATATGGTTACAAATTGGAGCAAAACTATTTCAACATATAATTTAGTGGAATACAAGATGATCATCGTCGCACAAAGCTTCTCCCTCATCATATCAACTTTTATATGATTAAACATTTAAAAAAAATAATTAAATTATATAACCAAGTCTTATCTAATTTTTTGTACGGAATGAATACCTATCAATTATTTATGTATAAAACTTTTTTGTACGGAATGAATACCTATCAATTATTTATATATAAAACTAAAACTAAAGATTTTTTAGGGGTAATATTTGAGAACTTAAAAACTATATTTTTAGAAAGGGGGAGTATAAAAAGTAAAGAGGAGGTGCATTTAGCTAACCCTTTTTTTAATTATTAATTTAGTTCAAATTTAGTTCATTGAAATGAGTTGTTTTATAAAACAGAAAGGATCAAAATTGATACACCACCTCCATTTTTAGAGGCAATGACGGTGTCATGGTGATGGCAGTGACCTCATGACGACGGTGGTTTTAATGATAACGAGTCATTGGTGGCGAAAAAAAACAAGAGTTGGGAGTTTGACCCGTTCGTACCCATATTAAGTTAGCAAGTTATATATGACTATACGAGTGACCTGTTTGGACACATTGTATAATTTGAGCTGGCCAATATTAACATCGTTGTATAATTTGAATTGATCTAATTTATTTTACCCAAAAGCAATTTGAATTAGAGATGGGTAGAGTTGTTAGTTGAAGCAGCACGATTGACCCTTGTGGTGTGCGGGTTGGACGACCGCGAATGACACATTTTCAAGAGGGGACCGTAAAAGTTCTTTTTCTTCCTTTATATTTCGTAAGTCAATTTGTTGGACAATCACGCTTGGTCTCTTCTTGTATTCATTATAAAGTTGTAATCGAATTTTTTATAGTCACGAAAATGACTCACCAAGAACATCTTGTCTTCCTTACATATGACCGAAACCATTAGAAATTATAGATTAGGGTTAAGCCCGTTAGAGTTAAGCTTTATTAGAGTTTAGTATTATGATCAGGTCTTTTATAGTTTTATATATAGCATTTTATAAACACACTTCTCTCCCTACTTTTATTTGGCATCAACAACCTCCAACCAAACGCTAATACTAAACATTATAGTATCTAATATAAAAATGAACACACAATGATCTAATATATGACAAAAAAATAATAATAAGTTTTATCGTTAAAAATGAAAAATTAAAGTGGCTTGTTATTTATAAAATAAATAAGAAAAGATAAATTATTCATCATGATTTCTTATAAATTCACGTCGAAGCATCACCTTCTAGTTGTTTTCACTTTGTACTTTGAAATTTAATTTTAGAATCTACAAATCACTTACAATTTGGACAAAGAATTGTTGTGAAGCATCGCCTTTTAGTTGTTTTCACTTTGTACTTTGAAATTTAATTTTGGAATCTACAAATCACTTGCAATTTGGACAAAGAATTTTTATAAAGCATTGCCTTCTAGTTGTTTTCACTTTGTACTTTAAAATTTAATATTAGAATCTACAAATCACTTGCAATTTGAACAAAGAATTGTTATGAGTATGTTTGTACTTTTAAATTTGATATTGGAATCTTAAATTACTTGCTACTTGGAGAAAGGTGTCCGAGCATGTTTGTACTTTGGAAATTTGATTTTAGAATCTTTAAATTACTTGCTACTTGCACAAAGGTGTTCAAGCATGTTTGTACTTTGGAAATTTGATTTTAGAATCTTTAAATTACTTGCTACTTGGACAAAGAAATGTTATGAGGATGTAACATTGAATGTTCTATTATTCTTTGTAGACATATCCATGTGTTTTTTCTCTTTTCCAAAAAGAACAATATTGCAATTTTCAAATGACTCTTAGTTAATTAGACTATGTGTTACCACAATTCGTTGAGAAAAAAAATGTTGTCATGTGGAGACACCTAAGCGACACATAGGTGTATTTTTTTCACCCTTCACATCACCAAAGTGTAAGAAAACCTGAACCCGATACCCGTCGACAACCCTCATAATAAAATAAGGTATTTTCTAAAGCTTAGTTTCTCATTCAAATAATAACCATAGTAATACTTATATTAATAGTAATAATGATAATAATGATAGTAAGAATGATAACGTATATTTATATGTATATATATATATAGAGAGAGAAAAAGTATATCATACAATATGCCTTATCGTACAACGCGTACGCGAGGCAAGTTCGCATGTTATAAACCCGTAAAAGAAATATCGCATGCTATAAAAACGAAAGTTTGCACGTAAAAAAACAATATCGCATGTTGTAAAAGAGAATATCGCATGTTTACATGGAAAAAAATTGTATGTTTGTATGGAGACCCAACAATTTAGCATGTTATAATGAAAACCCAATTCGCATGTTAGTTACAAGTATTCGCACATTGCTAATGCCTCGCGTACGCGTCGGGCGTTAAGGTATTTTGTACGTTAACCGGCCTCTATATATATGTTGAAATGTGAAACCCCACCCGATCAGGATGCTTTATAACACAGTTGATACAAGGAATGCTTATTTTATTGCTAACAACTTATTGTATAAGGTCTGAAAACTGAAATACAACATCTGGTCAGACTAAACCTAGTCTGACATTACAAAACTTCCACCAGATTATACAATCAGGGGTATATAGTTCTACCAAACTATTAAGAGTCTGAGATATACAATTCCATAACACCATTACAAGCTTGGACTATAGCCAACAATCATGCCTCATTACCTATGACACATGCTTAAAAGACATCAACTATTCGGTACGATACCGGTATTTACGGGTAAAACACCGGTACCTACTTTTCCCGTTTTTCGGTACCGATACTTTCAGTACCGAACGGGTACCGTGCTCATCCCTAGTTGTTAGTAGCTTATAACCAAAAATTCAAAAAGAGAATAAGTCACAACAATTAACAATGTGATCTTTGACTTGAAATTGCTTTAAGTTCCCGGGTATCGATACCATACCGGTACCAAACCGTACTGGGTATATTCTGTACCGGTACCGGTAATCACTTTCTCTGTTTTTCAGTACGATACCGGTATTTACGGGTAAAACACCGATACTTACTTTTCCCGTTTTTCGGTACCGGTACTTTCAATACCGAACGGGTACCGTGCTCATCCCTAGTTCTTAGTAGCTTATAACCAAAAATTCAAAAAGAGAATAAGTCACAACAATTAAGAATGTGATCTTTGACTTGAAATTGCTTTAAGTTCTAAAATATTATATTGCACGTTATATTGAACACACACGACATCTTAGTTATATTTGACAAAGTGGGCAAGTCGGGTGGGCATCCGGGTCAGAACAGGTCGTTTTAAAAATAGCCATTGTGGTTCTTGACAAAACGGGTTTTGACAAAACGGTATATGATATTTTTTGGGCTAGACTGGCCAAGTGGAAGTCCCATATGCTGTCAATTGGAGGTAGGGTAACCATCATCAAATCTGTTTTGGAGAGTCTTCCATGTTATTACTTCTCGCTTTACAAAGCCCCGAAAAAGGTGATTTCGGATTTGGAAGCAATGATCAAAAGATTTTTATGGGGAGGTTCGATAGAAGAAAGGAAGATGCATTGGGTGAAGTAGGATCGTGTTGCTCGTCCTAAGAAGGATGGAGGCTTAGGCCTTAATAAACTTTCGGATGTGAACACGTCTCTTTTGTCGAAATGGGGATGGCGATATAAAACGGAAAATTTTAACTTATGGAAGAGAATAGTGGACGCATTTCATAACAGTCGGGTGGGTTGGGAATGTATTCCGATCAAGAAATCGAGTTATGGCGTATGGAATAATATCGCTAAAGTGTTTATTAACACTAAAGCGGGGGGGGGGGGGGGGGGGGGGGGGTAAAAATCTGCAGAATTTCATGGTTGGAGAAGTAGGAAACGGCAATGATATTTCTTTTTGGTTAGACAATTGGGCTGCAGCGGATCCTCTCAAGCAACTATTTCCTGAGTTGTTTAGACTGGAGACGGACAAGAAGTGTCGGGTGTCTGACCGGATTAAGCAAAATGGTTCTGAAATTGAAACGATGTGGAGCTGGAAACATCCCCTGGAGGAGCAGGGTCTGCGTTTGAAAGAGCAACAGCTCCGGTCGATGCTGGATCCCTTTCAGCTTTCGGATTCTCGAGATAGATGGATTTGGTCAGCTGAAGCGTCAGGAGATTTCTCGGTGAGATCGGTCAAGAGATTGCTTCGACCGGAGATGCAGTCCAATCTCGAGTACAAGATGGAATGGAACAACTGGATTCCGGCGAAAGTTAACATTCTCGCTTGGAGAATTGAAATGGACAGGATCGCTACTGGAGTAGCTTTGAAGAAAAGAAATATTCATATCGAAGACACGGTGTGCCGAATGTGTGGCTCGGATGAGGAATCAGTTGAACATCTTTTTATCGCGTGTTTTGTTGCTGCGAATGTGTGGAATGGTATTAGTTCGTGGTGTAAAATCCCGAATATATTCGCGTTTTCAGTAAAGGATCTTCTTGAGCTCCATAAAACGGTTGGTGGTTCGGTAAAAAAGATGGAGGCGGTCCAAGGCATTATCAAGATTGCATGCTGGAGCTTATGGAGGGCTAGGAATGAAGTGATTTTTTCAGATAAAAATGTTAAAATAGAAAGTATAATTAGTGAAATCAAGGCTTTGGGGTTTCTTTGGTTCTCGAATAGATCTAGATTCAAAGGGATAGGTTGGGGAGATTGGTGTTCTTTTGTAAATATGTAAAGGTGTTTTGGTGGTTGTTGTTTTGGTCGGCCCGGTTTGGGTCGGCTGGTTTGTGAATGAAGTTTAACTTTAAAAAAAAAAGTTGTCACCCATCCATCTACCATTAAACTAGCCATATTCGGAGTGAGTACAGAGAATGATTAATTGATTATGTGTAACTGCGCACACGCGCGCACACACATATATATAGGGGAGGGTTTAAGAGAAAATTTCTTTTATTGCGAAAACTCTTAAAAAAGCTTAAAAAGCACATCAATTTTTTTAAACATTTTTTTGGTTGTAAATATAGCATTTTTAAAATACAAAAAAAAAACTCCTTTTTAATGTGAAACACTACGAAAAACCTAAACCGACCAACCCCCTACCCCCACCCCAAAAAAAAACCTAAAACCCCCCACCACCTCCCAAAAACCTAAACCCCCAATCCCCATCCCAAAAAACCTAAAACCCCCCACCCCCACCCCAAAAAAACTAAACCCGAAACCTAAAATAGTAGCATGGAAAAAAGAACGTCACGGTAAATCTTTTGTTTGTGTCGAAAAAATATGATCAAATATACTAGAATGAAAGATATGGAAATTTGTGATCTTATGGTGCATTTAAAAGAAAATAATAGCATATGATGAATATAAAAATGTTTGAAAATTTATATATTTGTTTTTTCAATTTTGCCTCTCCATTAAAACCCCCATTATGTTCATTAAGGAGGAGTTTTTGAGTTTTCTCACTAACTATGAGTTTTAATTAAAGGTAAATTTTAAGAATGCTATTGTTTGATATATTTTTAACAACTAGTGGGAAACCCGCACGTTGCTGCGGAGTCGACAATTGTAAAACGCTAACAGTTCATGGATCGGTTGATGAAATGCATTAACTATAAATAGATTAAAATAGATAAGAAATAGTACACATTTTAAAAACGTCTTATTTTAACTATAAATAGATTAAAGTGGTTTAGAAATATACACTATCAATGACAATTGTAAGGCGCTATCAGTTCTAATCTATAAACACATTTTATTTTAAGCTGAATGTTAAGATCAGGTATGCATGTGCTTGTTATACAAATATAGCAACGTAGCCTTTACCCATGTTACAGCTCCTTTCTCGATCTCGGTCCTTTACCTGTGAGGCATACCGAAACCCAAAATCGAAACCAACTGACTACCATAACTCATTACAGGTCCGGTTTCAATATCCACAGCTTTACCAGTCTCAGATCATTTTGATCTTCTGTTGGTTCGTCCATTCTGCTTAGCCCTATCACCAGGGGCAATTCTATAGTGCACTAAAAGAAATAAATTGTTTTAAGCTCATTGATATGAAAGCCTTAAAACATTAGTGGGAAAGCTTACTTTAAAGATATTTTCAGTGGTATCATTTCTTTCATATTAGTACCTTCTCTCATAAACGTGGGATAGCATATTGTTCTAAATTCTTTGAAAGTATACAAGTTTTTCTAATTCACTAATGCAGGACAATTTGTAGACTTATTAGAGAAAAAAAAGACTGGTTGTAGAGCAAAACCTTTTTTATGAAAAGATACGATTCGCTTGAGCCACCAAAACATTTAGAAGGTATAGACAATATTCATATTAAGAGTCAAAACACACCTTATAACATCTACCATAAAGCGGTCATTGATTTGGTATTATCGGAACATGGCAAAAGTCAATAAAGAAGTGTCTCTCATTTTATCTTATTGGAACTTAAACTTAACTTATGGAAAATAAACATTATATAACTAATAAGTTTTCCTCAAGACTCTATGAAATTATAGCATTTGTCAATGAAACAGGATACGGGAAGTTGTTAGTAGGGATGAGCATTTGGTACCGGGTATATTCGGTACCGGTACTCACTTTCTCTGTTTTTCGGTACGATACCGGTATTTACGGGTAAAACACCGGTACCTACTTTTCCCGTTTTTCGGTACCGATACTTTCAGTACCGAACGGGTACCGTGCTCATCCCTAGTTGTTACTAGCTTATAACAAAAAATTCAAAAAGAGAATAAGTCACAACAATTAACAATGTGATCTTTGACTTGAAATTGCTTTAAGTTCCCGGGTATCGATACCATACCGGTACCAAACCGTACTGGGTATATTCTGTACCGGTACCGGAAATCACTCTCTGTTTTTCAGTACGATACCGGTATTTACGGGTAAAACACCGGTACTTACTTTTCCCGTTTTTCGGTACCGGTACTTTCAGTACCGAACGGGTACCGTGCTCATCCCTAGTTCTTAGTAGCTTATAACCAAAAATTCAAAAAGAGAATAAGTCACAACAATTAAGAATGTGATCTTTGACTTGAAATTGCTTTAAGTTCTAAAATATTATATTGCACATTATATTGAACACACACGACATCTTAGTTATATTTGACAAAGTCGGCAAGTCGGGTGGGCATCCGGGTCAGAACAGGTCGTTTTAAAAATAGCCATTTTGGTTCTTGACAAAACCGGTTTTGATGGTTTTGACAAAACGGGAATGAGATACCAGCAAAGGAAAAATAAATAGAAGATAACCGAAAGTTGAACCAACAGAGAAAGATTCACAACAGAACCAAACTCGTACGTCTATTTATGAAAATCTTTTGACCCCTTTGTTAATCTCTATTTAACTACCATCCAGTAATTAATTAAAAACTAATAAAAATCTGATCGGGTGTTGCAGTTGTGAAGCAAGAAAAAAAACAAGGACATAAGCAAATCGTAGGGATACTTCAAATATGAAATACCACACTATACCCTCCTTAAATTCATATTTCTGATATTGAAAATAACGTAGGGTGTATATTAGTTTTTCACATTTAGAATATTTGGGTTAAGTAAGAGGGACTAACCCTGTCCCATAGGCCTATGCCCTTTTGTCTGCCTTATTCCTCAAAGTGTAACAGTTCAGTATGCTTATGGGTCACCTCTCCTTTAACCTCCTTAACCTGAATTCAGTAATTGCAGTGATGTTGAATACAAGGGTGAAATTTTAAAGACATACTAATGGAGAACCCGCGCGTTGCCGCGGAGTCGACAATATGGAAAGGAAAATATATTTTAAACCTTAAATGATTAAAAATACCAAGTCCTAAGAAGAAAAAACTCTCATATGTAACTATAATGTCGTAACACTATAGGTTTAACTTTCATTTTCGGGCCAATACCATCCAAATGCATACTTTGTTATGGTGGAATACTAATTTTTCTTACCGTTATCATCTTAAACTAATGAAAAGAAAGTAATTACCTCCCATTTGGCCGAAAATGTACTTTCATCTGCAGCTTTGTTCCCGGTTGTCGAATTCTGGGCCATGTCGGATGCAGCTAGAAATAACCAATAGTATAAACTAACCTGGGTGGCAAAAAATCGTTTACCAAATTCAGATTAAAGACAAACTCGGATTAAAAATTGTGCATGTAGATAGTTTACCATCTCTTTTAACAATCAAAACGCGACTGTATAAACTATCCTGGCTAGCAAAAAACAGATTCGGATTTGGATCTTTGATTATAAGACGTTCAGCTTTCTTACCAGCACACCATTTAAATAGAAATATCCACTCATAAACTGGCATGTGAATTCAAGAAACAATATAAATATGACATTCTGAAGCAATGCTATTCCATTATGAACACAAGTATAACCAGGATTAAAGATTAAGCTAAGATGTTTAGTGAATCAAGATCCAAGGAATATTCAGTAATCTTACCTGGTCAGAACGCCTCTTGGATTCGAGCAATGGCGTCACGGACAAGAACCGAACAAGAACATGCCACTTTCTTCCTCCTTGGGAAACCCTAATCGAATACCTTTGGTCCATCCAAAGTTCAGCGTAATGTTCGTTGTACCTGTAGACAGCCGGAAAAGTTTGCATCTGACTTCCATTGGCGAAAGGATATATGATGATTAAGTTGAAACGACTGGTCAATCAGAGGGTTAGGGTTACGATTCACTTCCATTGGCATTGAATTGAAGGATTTCACCAAACTGGGAGGGGAAGCAACGCCGATTCAATGCTCTCATCAATTGAATCATTAATCTTCAGTTACTCTAGGGCTAATCAATTGCAAATGATTGAAACATAAATATTCAGTGAACAATTTAATTGCATTAAGAACACTTCTATTATTAATTTATATTTATCAATTCATTTAACTCCGTAAAAAGACCATTATACCCTTATACATTTACCAACCAAACTTCTTACCATGCCCAACCGTTGCGTTCCTACTACGCTCAACTAGGGCTGGCAATTTTGACACGAACACGATAATACGACACGAACCTACACGAAGTTAACAGGTTTCGTGTTTGACCTTAACAGGTTTCGTGTCTAAACAGGTCGACACGATAAGACCTGTTTAAATTTCGTGTCTAAACAGGTTAAAACCCGTTAACCTGTTAAGACCCGTTAATGACCTGTTAATAATTTTAAATTAAAAAATATATAAATATATGGGGTGTGTCATGTGTGGACCCGGACATGTGGGGGCGGTATACAAGTCACCCAAAATTTTGAAATCAACTTTCACAATTCTAACTTCTTCACAGTTCAGTCGCTCACCAAATAAACCCTAAACTTCCTTCATCGCCGACAGCCGCTCAACACTTCACAGTCACTATCGACGGCCGCCGCTCAACCCTTCACAGTTCACCATCGCCGGCCGCCGCTCAACCCTTCATCGCCGGCCGCTGCTCACCTTCATCGCCGCTCACAGTGTTGTTGTGGCTGTTTCATTTATCCTTAATTATTTAAGTGGAAACATATGTGACAGAAAACTGCTTGCATGTAGACAATTTAAATGCTAATTTTGTAGCATTTTATTGAGAATCTGGGATTCATTGGTCTATTTATGATATGGGTTTCTTCCATTTTTGTTTTTTAAATCTTGTGTAGCTATTTTGCAGATCTTTATCTGGGTTGTAGATCTGGATCTTTCCTTCTTGGATCCCTCTTCACAACCCTATGAAAATGCATGACTTTTTTTTAGAATTTGCTTGTTGGATTATGATGAATCTTGTAAATTATAGCTTTAATTTCAAGTTGGGCCAACGGTTATTGGCTTTTCTTGAAAATCAGTTCAAGTTTTTGTTGAAAATTTGTTCAGATTTTCTTGAAAATATGTTCAAGATTTAGTTGAAAAGTTTCAATTTTTATATCCATTTTGAGATTGGATCATAATGAAATTGTTGTTTGATGAGGTTCTTATTGAAAATCATTTTGGATTTGCTATGGTGAATCAACTGTTTGAATTTTGTACATGTTTTTTCTGGGACATATTAAACATGGTTGTTGTAAAAATGGCAAAATACAAAAAATGGTTTGCAAAATTGACAGTCATTTTGGACAATATGCTGAAATGTATATGCAGAAATAACTTATCTTGCTTGACAACTTTTGTCCAAAATAAGTTAAATCTTGATATAGTAGCTTTTATTTAGATTTGTTTCTTAAATTGTGTCATGTTCGTGTCTTAACAGGTCGTGTTCGGGTCTTAACATGTCGTGTTTGTGTCTTAAACAGGTCATATGATATGTTGGTAACATTTTTCGTGTCTTAACAGGTCATTTCGTGTAACCTGTTTATTAACAGGTTCGTGTTCGTGTTTGGAAAATCTGACACGATAAGATTTCGTGTCGTGTTCGGGTTTACAGGTTTCGTGTTCGTGTCTTAACATATCGGGTTGACCCGATATGCCAGCCCTACGCTCAACCGTTGCGTCAACAATAATGACCGATGCGTCCTTAATAAGAATTCGACGGTTTGCTGCAACTCACCGCCCCTATCTCAAGAAACAAAACTGACATTTTATTAACTACCACTACATGCATAAATTATTAACAAATGCATTACGTGTCAATATAGTGTCCCTTGCGTGTCAATTGAGTTTTCACTGTCATCCGTTATGTGTACACTTTATTTTTTATTATTTTTATTGTAATGCTCATTATCTTTATTCCATATTTATGATTTATGATAAGGTATAATATTAATATTTTATAAACGGTTTGTTTCCCAAAACCCCCTTATTTATTATTTAGGCAATTGTTCGTTTCCCCAATTTCCCCATTTTTCAAATCCATATTTCAAACACTCATCGCATATTTTCATCCAGAGGCACCTCTTCATTCAAGATAGGCATCGGTTATATACAAAATAAAAATAAAAAAACTTCACACAAGATATAAACTATTGGTGTGGTAGTCGTGTCTCTTCAACACTTCTGGGACACCGGTTCGATTCTCATAGGCGCACTTCTCTTTCTCATTTTTTTCCCTTCCATTTTCTTAAACCAAATAAATCCCTTCTTTTACATATTAACTGCTCTCTTCAACTTCCATGTAGTTTTTCTTTTTATCCACCCCGTCATCAAATGCATGTTTCTAGAGAAATTAACTACCGCAAGTAATATATATTACAAATGATTCGTTTCAATTCAATCGCCATCAACTGTTAACTTTCAAATTCCATTATTTGATTGATATAGTATAACCCAGAAAATAATTCCAAAGATTGGCAGGGAGTATTTTACCCAGATTGTTGAAATTTTGAAGGCAAACTTGGAAACAAATGTCTCTAAATTCTCACCGTTGCTCATGATTTTAAAATTGGTATATGCTTGGTGATTCATGATTGTAAACGTATCAAAGATTTGTTTTTCATTTTCAAAATATGTCCTCATCTTAGTATGTTATGTTATTTATGGATTATGAAATTTCATTTCAAGATCTATTTGCTTACCATAAATTTGGCTTTTGATGAAATTGCAGATTTTTATTGATATTTGTATCAACTTGATGTTGCGTGTAGCAATGTAATGGCGCTCCACAACGCATAAACATATAGTTACAAATTCCGATTCGACGATCCAAATCTATGCCGTTACCATGTTTATCGTTATGTTTCTTTTATTAGACTTGCATGTACGTTTGGCTAAGTTTTTTGAAACAACTTATTAACTTATTGGCTTTTTGGAAAAGTCAGGATGGAGTGACTTATTGACTTATTAGCTTTTTCCTCTCACATACACCCTCATTGCCAAACATCATTTTAGAGCTTGTGACTTTTCAAAAAGCCAATAAGTCAATAAGTTGTTTCAAAAAGCTTAGCCAAACATGCCCGTACAAAGTAATATTGCGTTAACGTTTTGCACCATTTAAAACTTTAACTTTGTTCAATCACACCAAGCATACGCCTTTTCATGTTTGCAGTTTGTTTTCTTTTGAATCGCAACAAATCGATACCAAGTTATTTGACTCTCATATGTTGTGGCCGCATATTAATTAGAGAATGAAAGACAATCTTGAATTCTGACCAATTTTTTTTGTGTTATCCCGTTTTTTTTTTTTTTTTTTTTTTTTTTTAATCTCAGTTACGAAGCTTGAAATTGGGGACTTTTTAAATAGTTTTAATTCGACATTACAAGTTTAGGATGTGTTTAAATGCAAACTTTTTTTGATATATAACGAGTTGTTTCAAATCTCTTTCTATTTTTGTTGATTTAATTAACTTTTGTTGTTACTGAATTTTCCGTATGTTGTTAGAACTATTGTATACGATACAAATACCGTAGGTTATATACATAATAAATCCGTCGAAGATAGAACGCTTACTCATTTGGCTTTGTTGAAATGAAGAAAACAATGAATTTAACACAATACAAAAGAAGAAAATGGGATTGTTCTTCTACAATCCATGATGAGATCTCTGACTTTTTGATAAAATCGGAGTCAATGATTAGTTAGAAACTTCACTAGAAGATGTATGGGTCTTATTTTTGATATGCTACATTTTAAGTTTTAATCCTCAAAGTTAAGTGAAAAAATGCATTTGAAAAAACCACAATTTATTTGTTAACTTCCCGCAGCAACGCGCGGGAAGCGTTAACTCGTTTTATCCATTTACTAACCCCATTAAATTGTTGTACTATAAGCATAAAATATTGTAATTACTTAAATTTTACCGGTATATAATATAGTATAGATAACAAATAAAAAAAGTAATTGTGTACCAAATTAACATAATTTCTTATCATGTAAATTAATAGTTTCAACTGAACATTAGTTACTTTCATAAAAATCATATAGAAGTGTTATGGTTATTTGCAGTGTTTTGAAAATCGGATCGGGAACCGAGGGTTGAGAAACCGATTCGAAGTCCGGTCCGATCCGATCCTGAAAACATTGCTTATTTGGAAACAAAGTGCTAATAGGATGGTATTAGACCATAAACACGTGTACAAATATAATCACTTTCCTTTTGCGGTGTTTAACTAGGGTTTAAAGTTTAGACTTAACACTTAGGGGTTGTTTGTTTACCTCTTAATGAGGCTCTTAATGGTTCAGACATCTTACTGGTTCAGCACTTAATGGTTCAGATTATTTGTTTCACAAGCAGATGTCTGAATGGTTCAGACATTTGCCTCTGAATGGTTAAGATTTATACAGAGTCTGAATGGTTAAAACCTCTAATCTGAATTGGTCAGACATTTGCCTCTGAACGGTTAAGCATTATACAGGCTCTTAATGGTTCAGAGCTCTTACTGGTTCAACACTTAATGGTTCAGACCTCTTACTAGTTCAGCACTTAACCATTCAGATTTTGCCAAACAGCCCCTTAGTCGGGCTACCTTTGGGCTCTAAAACTTGATGGCTATTGGGCCAGGGTCAATAATGTCTATTGCTTGATATTTATTAATTATACTTTTATATTTAATCATGTAACACCCGTTCTTATAAATTAAGGTTTAACGTATCATTTACGAAAAACAATCATGTAATTAAGATTACATATGCATTGGAAATTACGGGTTTATTAAAACTTTTTACAATTTAAAAGTATACAACATATCATGTGTACGTTCGTCGTTTAACATAATAACGATACATAGTGCGGAAGCTTATTTCGTGATCGTGTTCGGTTCTTGCTCGTCGCTTGATCTTCATCCGTGCATTCTTGGCATTCACCTATGATCAAAACCAACTTAAAAGTTAGTTTTGATAGTCAAATATTAAGTTCAAACAAGTACAGGGGTTAAAATGACAAATTTTTAAAATTTTCGGAGTTAGGGGGCTTCGCGTGACGCCAAGGGCCTAGGCGTCACGCCTAGCCCTGTTTTTCACAGCCTGTTGCTTTCAGCTGATGCTGTACATACCCAGCACGACCTGATTTCACGGAAACTGCCATAACTTCTTCGTTATTGATCTGTTTTACCCGATTCTTTTTCCTACGCGTCCGTAATTTAATCCTCCATCTTATGGAGTTAAAATCCTACATCCAACATAAGAAATTTTGAGACTTCTAAGCCTTCGACTCGTTACCTTTTTACCGAATTTTAACCCGTTTATGCATTTTATCAAACAAACGTATTTATTTGATTCCTATATCTCATACACTTCTTCAAATTAATGTTACCTACTATATTAGGTTCTAATCATAGGTTTATTACACAATTTAAACCCGTTTTCACTCGTATGCTTATTTTGACCCGTTAAGGGTATTTAAGCACTTTAAAACTTGAAATCGCTTTCATTCAATTCTAGCATCTTATTCCTACATTTCTTATCAAGTAATCTTCAACTACAACTCTTTGTGTTAACATTTCAATGTGTATATCTATATGTTCCGAGTTTTACCCTTCGGATTGTTATTTTACGGCAAGACTCAAATAGAGCTATTTGACTAACGTATTATATCTTTCAACTTCTACACTTATTCTAAGTATTTATTTAATCATGAAACTCGTTTCCAAACAACCTTTAAGGGTTGTTTGTTCAATTTAACCTACAAGGGCATTTTGGTCAATTTTGGTCCTTCTTTTACGACAAAGGACTTTCAGATACTTGTTTGACCCAAAAATTCGATCTTTTAACTATAACCTTGTTTAGAAGCCATTATGTTTCTAAAACACTACAATTATAACTTGAATTATTCGGTTTATCTTTAAGATAACCAAATATCCAATTTGACCTTGTTTAACTCTTAGAAAACCTCAAGTTCTACATGATGAATTGAATCATTATACATACCTGGCTCGGATCAATATATTGACCCGTTTCAATACCTTGACTTAGTAGCCGCTAAGCAATAGCGATGTGCGTACCCATTTGATATTCATTCCTATAAACATGTAACTCGACAAACCATTAGTCGATATTGTCAAAGGGTGATAATTTCACCTTTTGACCCGTTTATTTACCTAGTGATCTTTGTCACTTCACTAAATGCCAATTTCATGTATTATGCTAATTTAAAGTCTACTAACGAAAATACGAAATCAAGCATAATGTAACGGAACCGTAGTTACGTACCTTTTAAGCATCCTTTCCAAACGCGTATTTCCACCGGCTTGTCCATTTGACGATCCGGATTCCTCGCCTAAAGAGTTCAATTCGCAATCCGTTTAGAACCCTTTTTCAATCATGTATCGCATAATTCGCTAAATCGTTACAATCATGCGTTTTAACTTTAAATTTCAATTTTAAGCCTTCTTTGAGGCATTTTCACAAACACTTTGCGGGTCAGATTTCTACATAATCTAAACCAAGTTCATGACTTGAGTTTATCACCCCAATTAACTTCAATTAGACTATATACACATATTTTAACATCGACAATTCAGAGATTTCCTCATAATTTCAGTTTACACTAGAACAAGGGTTTAAATCCTAGTGTTTATCAAGCTCTACTAACTTATTAATCACCCACTATGGTGATTTTGATCCTTACAATTATCATGCAAGAATTTTGACAAGAAATCATCTAGGGTTTGTCCCTAAACCTTATATCACTTCCAACTTCGTATTTACAACACATAATTAAGCTCAACACTCAATTTCAATCACATGCAAGAATTTGGGTTGAATCAAAGTGACCAAATTCGACATGCCTTACGATCCTCTTGACAAGGTGATCACGATTCTATGTTCAGATTTTGATTTCAACTCGATTTGGGCCTTCAATTTGAGAGTTTAGTAGAAGTTAGGGTTTTGGGGGTGAGGGTGTCGCCCTCTCCTGTTCTTGATCGACCAGACATCTCAAATGAGATGTTTGGTTTTGTTTTTAATTAAAACCAATAATATAAGTTTCAATTTTAACAACATTGGCCCCTCCACTTTTGTTTGACATGTAGTTTTGGTTGTTTTAACCCTATTTCAAGTTATTTCTAGACTTGTAGTTAACTAGGTTATAATTTTCCTAGTTATTCATCTTGTTCGAAACCCGTTTTATTTTAAGTCCCGTTAAATCTCGGGCCTTTTTATATACTTTGCTTTCTTAAAGTATTTCCCATCCTTTTAATAAATATTAGATTTATTTATTTAAATCCTAATACTCACCGGGTTAATTTTACCACTAACGGTATTTTACCCGTTTTTACTATTAACGAGGTTTGATTACCAAACCCGTTTTCGGGGTGTTACAAATCAAGACACTAATTATATAATCCATATTTTATATGAACTAGTCTTAGTCCCTGTGTTGCGAGGAGGTGCATAAAACCGTGTTATCAACGTTGCAGGACCGAAGAATGACCAAAGCTGGGGAAAAAAAACGTAACATAAAATCGGAGCTTCTAACACCAAGTGACTCACATGACGTAAAACGTAGTGGAAGTTGAATTTATACCGATACGTATTATAAAACCGAAGGGGTACAAAAACGTGATGGACCAAATGTGACCAACAAACACCGTGCCAACCAAATCCGGGAAAAAACATAAAACAAACGTAACAAAAAGATAAATGCATTTGATTTTTGTAGCAAAATTATAAAAATCAATGTTTTGTTAAAAAATAATAAAAAATAATAAAAAAACTCTTAAAGTTACTATGCAAAAAAAAAAAAAAAAAAAAAAAAACAAAAGAAAACCATACAAAAGATAAAAATCATAAAAAAAACAAAGAGATCATTGTTCATTCCAAAATGTAAAAAAAATACAAAAGACAAAAATAAAATCAATATTCATTCCATGAATTAATATATAATTATTAATTAAATTTAACAAATTCAAAACTTCAATTAAAAAACAAGAGTTTGGACTTGTTGCCCCAAGGATGTGATTTAGTGGGTCACATTAATCGGCCCGAACAGGATGGGCAGCCCATGTAGAGCTAGGCCCAAGCATCACATGAATAGAAAATAAAAATATAGAAATAGAGCATGGATTATGAGCCAATGATGCTATGATAACATGGTTGAGGCATCTTGGTTTTTCTCTTGAGATTCGGGTTCGAGTTCTATCCATTGCACTTTGGGTGGGGGCACTCAACTGGCTGGGAGGTCTTTGTGGGGTTTTTCTTCAGTTGAACGTCGTGTCACTCTCTGTGCCAGCGTGGACTCTGTTGTAATGAACGACCGGCTGGCCTTAGTGAGACCGAGCTTCCAATATGGAAGTGCGATGAGTTGATATAGATAATTTGCCGTTAAAAAAAGATCTTGGGTTGTAAAGCTGCTAACCAACCATTTGATCCCAGGTAGAAATCAAGAACAATAACGCTTACGTTCGTACTCCTCGTTTCATATGCTAGTTAACCACCTACTAAACAATACTTACAAACGAAGTTACTCATGAGTAGATATGGCCCGATTGAAGGATGCCGGAAGCACAATTATAACCGGATCAAATGATGGACATAGAGTATAACAGGTTCACACAACACCAACGTGTTTCGCATATTATATAGAACGCGTAATAGAAAATTTTGAACGATTCTAGTGTTTTTTTTTACGATTGAACCCAATGATTTTATTAAAAAACAAGTTGACCCCAATGGAATGAAAACTACATATATTTAAAAAAAATTAACTATATTAATGTTTTACCTTAATATATAAGTTTTTAATCCATGTCTTATTTTTAAGTTTTTAACCCAATAACGCAATAACCCAATAACCAATTCAAGGCTCATGTCCTATTATTTAATTTTATTTCAAATCTTTAACCTAAATTAAAAAAAAAGGCCGCTTGAACCGACAGAAGAAAAGTTAGAAGTGGCAACACCTAATATTTTTTACGACTCACGAACTGAAGTGAGTCTGATCCAAGAGGTTGGGGAAAGATTTTGATCAAAGACATCAAACATAAGTAAATGTTAGTCCTTTTATTTTTTTTTCTAATTCTTTTTTATATTTATTATCATGTTTTCATTGTTTCCATTATATTTTCTTATCACTACTTTTTTGATATATTAAACCACAATAAAAGAACAAAAGCATCACAACAAGAATGAACACACGAATACATTTTATTGCATCACTTCACACGCAAAAAAAAAAAAAAAACAAGAGTAGTGACATTTACATATCATAACATAGAAGCTATTAACTCCTTATTCAACTGATAACTGGAAATGGAGATAAGATAGGCTGCCTGTCTTGTGTTTTCAAAGCATGTGGAAGATCAAACCAACACCTTCATGACTTGTTCAAGCGTTTGAAACAATGTTCA
This sequence comes from Helianthus tuberosus, assembly GCA_030545235.1. Taxonomy (NCBI): domain Eukaryota; kingdom Viridiplantae; phylum Streptophyta; class Magnoliopsida; order Asterales; family Asteraceae; genus Helianthus; species Helianthus tuberosus. Next base: position 113,656,642 of record CM060379.1, read on the forward strand.
TGAATTGCAAACGGGCACTCAAGACACCTAAGTATTATCCAGTAGCGCAATATTTTAGAACACACGCTGCATTCACCATCATTCGCAATCCCTTGGGCTAACAATAGAGGATGTGGGTGATTGGCAGTCTTATGGATGCTCCCAAACTTCACATTTGAAAACCTATAGACTTTGCTTTCGCATGTGTATTCACCTGCTGAATGGGTCTCTGTTTCACTTTGAAGTATTGAAGGAGCACATTCAATATGCACCGATTGACTACACATATCACAATGATAGAAACCCTTATGAGGATTCAATCCCTCCTCACAAATTTCACAAAAGTATTCACTTTTGTGGTTTTCAATTGGAAGGTAACTCAAGTGCATCGGATGTTTGTCATACGGGTGCCTAATTGTCCTAGGCACCAGCAAAGCACACGCTGGATGTATATATACATCACTACAAGTGCTGCAACCAAAAGTCAGGCTATAACACACCTGATTAGAACACACAAGACATCTTCCGTCGTCCCAATTACTCTTATCGACTATTGAAAGAAGATGATTTGGGTGAGATTCATGTGTGATTATTTCTGGCATAAGCCCACAGTTAACATCAATGTAAAATCTACATCTGACACAACCATAAGCATAGCCATTGCAAGGTAGGCGACAAACTCTGCAATCATATATGTTGAAAAACCCACATGGTGCATTTGACATTAGAAAAAGAGTATGTTGTGGGTGACCTGGGTGGTTGTCTACTTTGGTTGGCAATCGTGTACACCACTCATGAAGAACAAAGTTGCATCTCTCATCTTCAATGGCATTGCACTTGTAGAACGGCGTCTCCGTGATTGGTCTTACACATGCGTTGCATAAGAGTTCTATCTTTTTCATTGGGTTATGACACATGATCGATTCATTGATCTTTAAGGATGTTGACCCAATGCTTTCTGTATCAATTAAAATTAATTCATGCTCATGATTGATATGTTGTAGGCTTACCTCAGCAGTAACACAAGCGGTGGGTCTAGGTGCTTTGAAAAATAAATGTTTCGGTAAGCTGTAAGTTTGATCAGGAAATGGTAGGCACAGAAGATTAGGATAGTCGGCATCTTGAAAATTTTTAACGTTTTGACCTCCGCCTGCAGAATTGAAAATGGAATAACATGGTTATTATTTCTCAAATAGATATGACAATATATATATATATATATATATATATATATATATATATATATATATATATATATATAAAACTGATCAAATGGAATAAATCTTATATGTAAAGATTTACCAATCCAGATGGACATAGTAAATACATTTCTCGCATTTGTAAATCCAAAGATTCTCCCTTTCGGGACCAAACCAGCCATTGCATACTCTACATTTAGGGTTATATTTAGCTATTCGCTCTGCTTCTGGGAAGGAGTAAGAAAGGGTGAGTGGATGGGTATGGCGGAAAATGCCATTTGTAGTTTGTTGAATTAACAAACTTTTTGGTAGGAAGATACAATCTGTGTGTATGGTGAAGCAAGGACATATGGTACACAGAAAGAAGATGCCTTTATGTGTTTTCCCACAAGCCTGACACAAACATAAAATGGGGCTAGAGATGTGTGACACAAGTGGGTGTGGATGGCTAGGGTGGTAGATCCTCCTTTTGTCTACTTCCACAACACAATTTACATCAATTGCGTTCTGCCAAAAACAATCAAAACATAAATAGCCTACCTCACCTGCCTTGTGTTGTCTTTGACAAGACAAACATCTCCAATCGAAGTTGTTATCTTTATAGAGGGTAAGGGGATGTGGGTGTGGGTGTGATGTGTGTATTAATGTTGATGGAACCTCTGCACAGAATTTATGAAGAGAGAAATCACATAAATCATGTGTGCATTTATAGTAGCACCTATAATACTCGTTGATAACTTCGTCGCACCGCTTACAAATACATGAAAACTCATCTTGTGGAACCAAATCATCCTCCTCTTCAGATTCCTCTACATCTTCATTCTTCACCTGCTGCAAATCAATGAGCTTCAACGGATGCTCGTGCTCAAGCACCTTCATCATAGTTTTTATTATTTAATCTTTTTAGGATGAAAATATAGTGCTAGACTCATATGTTACTTATAGCAACGAAAAGGGAAAAGGAAACCTCTGATATTATTCTTGGAGTGAAATCCATGAAATCAAGCGAATCTACTTTATTTATATGTACATTTGCTTTTATTTTCGTTAAAGAACAAGAGGATTCTAAGTAGGGGAAAGAATGTTGTTACATAAGTTTGAAATTGTTATGTTTTTTTTTTTTTTTTAAATTCACATTAAACTTAGAATAGCAAATTACAAATCATGGGTTGGTAGACGGGCAACAAGCTGCGCCGCCACCCCCTTTTGAATTGCAAATCCTACTCGGCTAAACACATAACTTTTGAATTCCTTCTTTGAAACACAAAGAAGGAATGTAGCGGCAGACGATTGCTATTAATTGAAACACAGTTATAATTATTGTTAAATTAAAGGATGAATTCAAGCATAACTGGAATTATATAAAATCGATTAAACAACAGACAGATTAAGAAACAAAAACCCAATCTAGAAAGTGGAGAAGCTCTGAACTCAAAACATAAGAATCCTAAAAATTAAAAATTGAACTAAATTAAGATTAAATGAAAGCCTTGAATTTATTAATCCTTATTTTTTTTAATATTAAAATTTATATTTTTAATATTTAAAACTTAAAAATATAAACACTTAGATTTTTTAAAAGATATATTATGACCTACACACTAAAAAGTACTTAAAATTAATGGAGCTGTTCGATTGGCTAAAAAACACATGTTGCACAAAATAAGTGTTTTTTAAAGGAAAAAAAAAACGAGCCTGACAAAACATGGGGGTTAGGTCGGGTAATGGATTTAGGTTAAAATAGGTATGTATCAAAACAAGATGTTTTTTAAGGGTGTTGCTAAATGCACTCCATTTTACTGATTATACCTCCCCCTCGAAGTTTTGAACAAATACAATTTAACCTTTTATTTTGTCTTTTTTTTTAAATGAATCTGGATTTGTATTTGAGAAAATTTATAACCCCAAAATAGGACTCCCTTAACAAGCTGATAACATTAGACCAATACATACACCAAGGTCCATAACGAAAAGAATATAAGCCTTACAAAATTTAAATTGCATCTAATAATTAAATTATATAATCGAAACGTATCTAAAATTTTTCATAGATTGAATTTGTATCAATTATTTATGTATAGAACTAATTTTAAAATTTTTAATTTATTTGTGGTACCCGAAAAATTCAGACCCTAAATATATTTATAGCATTTGTAAATTATGATATCACATGAATAAGTTATCTATTTTTTAGAGATCTGTTTTGCTTTTAAGAACTGAAATATGATTCCATTGTGGTTAAAGCTTTTCAATTTTAATTACCAGAATATATGGTTACAAATTGGAGCAAAACTATTTCAACATATAATTTAGTGGAATACAAGATGATCATCGTCGCACAAAGCTTCTCCCTCATCATATCAACTTTTATATGATTAAACATTTAAAAAAATTAATTAAATTCTATAATCAAGTCTATCCAAATTTTTAAATATTTCAAAAAATTAATTAAATTATATAACCAAGTCTTATCTAATTTTTTGTACGGAATGAATACCTATCAATTATTTATGTATAAAACTTTTTTGTACGGAATGAATACCTATCAATTATCTATACTTCTATAATAAAAGAAACCTATGAGAGGACACGTGTCGAATTCTCCCTTCTTTCCTCTAATTTAGTTGATATCCTTTAGGTTTAAATATAATTTATATAAACAATAATTATAGATAAGTTTTATTTTTTATTTTACCTATTCTTTAGGTCTACTTATTATTTATATATTTTCTAACTGATAAGTGATAAGCCATAATTATAGATATTGTTTATATGGGGTAAGATCAAATAAAAAGTTAATTTTCCCTAAGTAGGATGAGAAGGAATCTTAACCATTCATTTTTCAAATCAATGGTTAAGATGAAAGGGTAGGAGAAAGGAGGAGTGCAAGGGTAACTTGGGAAAATCCTATTTATGGACTTTCTCTCTCCATATACAAGAAACATGCATATTCCACCCACATTTTTTAAACGTTCATAACTTTTTTATACGACATTATTTTTCATAAAAATTTCACCGTAAAATCGAGCGTCTTTTTATCTTTAATTTGAGTACCATATTGCTATATAAAATATGAAGACTAAAAAAACCCACTTAAATTTGTTGTATTTCTTTGTTGTATAACATTTTTTTTATGTTGAATTTTTGTACTATATTTATGTGCTAATTTTTTTGTACTGAATTTTTTTGTCTTAAATTTTTTTTCCTCAATTTTTTTGTGCTGTATTTTTTTGTACTAAATTTTTTTGCTGAATTTTTTCGTGCTATATTTTTTTGTACAAGATTTTTTTGTGCTATATTTTTTGTGCTATATTTTTTGTGCTACATTTTTTTGTACTAGTTTTTTTGTGCTAGATTTTTTTGTACTAGATTTTTTTGTTGTAGCTACATTTTTTGTGCTATATTTTTTGTACTAGATTTTTTGTGCTACATTTTTTTGTACTAGTTTTTTTGTGCTAGATTTTTTGTACTAGATTTTTTTGTTGTATTTTTAAAAAACAAAAGGGGTGCCACATGTCATTTTCACTCTTATTTATAAGGACCAAAATGCCCTTCATTCCTATTTATTAGGAGTGCCACATATCTTCATCACAATCCTTCTTAGGCTACTTAGGCAAAATCCACTTTTTAGTGGATCCTTCCCCTTGTTTATATATTTTTTAACTAAATTCATTTTATTATTATTATTACCTCCGTGGTAAATGTATTATTAGTAATATGTAGTTCTAAAATCAACAAATGAAACTACATAAAAGATAATCGGCTTATAACCTAACACTATCATGAAGTGTGATAAATGTGTTCTTAGAAATTATCTACCAAACTGCATAAAATACTTTTATTGTCGTTGTTAGTATTATTATCATTTTGCATCATATGTTATAATTTGCATCATATGTTAACTATATTTATTTTTTTCAACCCGTGTAATACACGGGGTTGTAACCTAGTTTATATATAAAACTAAAACTAAAGATTTTTTAGGGGTGAAATTTGAGAACTTAAAAACTATATTTTTAGAAAGGGGGAGTATAAAAAATAAAAGAGGAGGTGCATTTAGCTAACCCTTTTTTTTAATTATTAATTTAGTTCAAATTTAGTTCATTGAAATGAGTTGTTTTATAAAATAGAAAGGATCAAAATTGATACACCACCTCCATTTTTAGAGGCAATGACGGTGTCATGGTGATGGCAGTGACCTCATGACGGCGGTGGTTTTAATGATAACGAGTCATTGGTGGCGAAAAAAAACAAGAGTTGGGAGTTTGACCCGTTCGGACCCATATTAAGTTAGCAAGTTATATATGACTATACGAGTGACCTGTTTGGACACGTTGTATAATTTGAGCTGGCCAATATTAACACCGTTGTATAATTTGAATTGATCTAATTTTTTTACCCAAAAGTAATTTGAATTAGAGATGGGTAGAGTTGTTAGTTGAAGCAGCACGATTGACCCTTGTGGTGTGCGGGTTGGACGACCGCACATGACACATTTTCAAGAGGGGACCGTAAAAGTTCTTTTTCTTCCTTTATATTTCGTAAGTAAATTTGTTGGACAATCACGCTTGGTCTCTTCTTGTATTCATTATAAAGTTGTAATCGAATTTTTAATAGTCACGAAAATGACTCACCAAGAACATTTTGTCTTCCTTACCTATGACCGAAACTATTAGAAATTATAGATTATGGTTAAGCCCGTTAGAGTTAAGCTTTATAGAGTTTAGTATTATGATCAGGTCTTTTATAGTTTTATATATAGCATTTTATAAACACACTTCTCTACCTAATTTTATTTGGTGTCAACAACCTCCAACCTAACGCTAATACTAAACATTAATTGGCTTAAACTTAAAGTGAAGTATCTAATACAAAAATGAACACAAAATGATCTAATATATGACAAAAAATAATAATAAGTTTTATCATTAAAAAATGAAAAATTTAAGTGGCATGTTATTTATAAAATCAATAAGAAAAGATAAATTATTCATCATGATTTCTTATATATTCACGTTGAAGCATCACCTTCTAGTTGTTTTCACTTTGTACTTTGAAATTTTATTTTAGAATCTACAAATCACTTACAATTTGGACAAAGAATTGTTCCTTTTAGTTGTTTTCACTTTGTACTTTGAAATTTAATTTTGGAATCTATAAATCACTTACAATTTGGACAAAGAATTTTTACGAAGCATTGCCTTCTAGTTGTTTTCACTTTGTACTTTAAATTTTAATTTTAGAATCTACAAATCACTTGCAATTTGAACAAAGAATTGTTGTACTTTTAAATTTGATATAGGAATCTTAAATTACTTGCTACTTGGAGAAAGGTGTTCAAGCATTAAATTACTTGCTACTTGGACAAAGGTGTTCGAGCATGTTTGTACTTTGGAAATTTGATTTTAGAATCTTTAAATTACTTGCTACTTGGACAAAGAAATGTTATGAGGATGTAACATTGAATGTTCTATTATTCCTTGTAGACATATCCATGTGTTTTTTCTCTTTTCCAAAAAGAACAATATTGCAATTTTCAAGTGACTCTTAGTTAATTAGATTATGTGTTACCACAAATCGTTGAGAAAAAAATGTTGTCATGTGGAGCCACCTAAGCGACACGTAGGTGCATTTTTTTCACCCTTCACATCACCAAAGTGTAAGAAAACCCGAACCCGATAACCGTCGACAACCCTCGTAATCAAATAAGGTACTTTCTAAAGCTTAGTTTCTCATTCAAATAATAACCATAGTAATACTTATATTAATAGTAATAATGATAATAATGATGGTAAGAATGATAACGTATATTTATATGTATATATATATAGAAAAAGTATATCATACAATATGCCTTATCGTACAATGCGTACGCGAGGCAAGTTCGCATGTTATAAACCCGTAAAAGAAATATCGCATGCTATAAAAACGAAAGTTTGCACGTAAAAAAACAATATCGCATGTTGTAAAAGAGAATATCGCATGTTTACATGGAAAAAAATTGTATGTTTGTATGGAAACCCAACAATTTAGCATGTTATAATGAAAACCCAATTCGCATGTTAGTTACAAGTATTCGCACGTTGCTAATGCCTCGCGTACGCAACGGACGTTAAGGTATTTTGTACGTTAACCGGCCTCTATATATATGTTGAAATGTGAAACCCCACCCGATCAGGATGCTTTATAACACAGTTGATACAAGGAATGCTTATTTTATTGCTAACAACTTATTGTATAAGGTCTGAAAACTGAAATACAACATCTGGTTAGACTAAACCTAGTCTGACATTACAAAACTTCCACCATATTATACAATCAGGGGTATATAGTTCTACCAAACTATTAAGAGTCTGAGATATACAATTCCATAACACCATTACAAGCCTGGACTATAGCCAACGATCATGCCTAACCTATGACACATGCTTAAAAGACATCAACTATTGCTAGTGAGTTCATGAGTATACACAAGTTATAAATCACATTATTACACCATGACTTTGTACCAGCTCATATCAACATAACCCAACGTCAACACGTGACATACATCATCATACAATTAATATCCCTACACCACCAGTGTAGTACCTGACAAATCCTGCCGCAGCAACACGTAACTATAAATATTGTGTGTATGCGTGCATAGGTTATAAATATGTGTATAACAGTCATGCCATATTATTACGGTTTAGGACAAGCATGTTCTCATATTAAAAAGTATTCATAAAACTCGCCTCTTACTAGTTGCGTAACAGTTGATAACAGTTGCTCGTATGACCAGGTACTATCTCAAGGTCACGATGTCACACCTGCTCGTAGGCGAAAGCGCATGGTGTGAACTTGATCGGTTTTCATTACATATGATATAAGTAAACAAACTATATGAATAGAAAGCACGATGTTCATCCATTCAACCATGAAAATAAGATACAAGTCATAAGTTGTTCAAAAGTAAAAGACAACATAAGTTATAAAGTTTTACAAAAGACTTGTTCCAAAAATAGAGTTTTTAAATACCAAGGCTTTGCATCCTATATCTCACTCGAGGATGAGATATATGGACCAAACCCTTCAAAAGGATGACATCGCCAACTTGACAAAAACGTTCTTCATGATAACCTTTTTTGCGCCAAGATCCACTTAATTCCCTGAAATACATGTAAGTTTAAAACGTCAACAAAAGTTGGTGAATTCATGTGTTTTGAGTTCGCGACAAATGAATCTTAAAAACATTTGAAAGTTCTTGTATAGAAAACCGGTATGTAAAGCGTCTATGAAATCGTTGATCATTAATGTTTTGCAAGGACATTAATATGTGTGGCGACATAGGAAGCACTCAACCCTTGACGATTTAGCACCAATTCACTTCGGCTGGGACAACAAAAGCACTACATGCGACCACACAAGGACCCATGAGTGGGGCTCACCCATACCCGATAGATCTACCCCTCTTGTTCCTTGGTCTTATAAAAGATTAATGGCGCTTAAGTTCCACCCTATTCACACATGATCTAGTTGTTTCATACCATAGCTTAACCATACCATCGTAACATGTATCCCCCCCCCCCCTCCCCGAGGGTTGTAAAATCGAAAATGTTTAAAAGAAAAGGGGGACATGAATTCACAGTATTGCATCCGTAAAAAGTGAGTACTAGAAAGCAGGTTATCCAAATGTGCGAGTCAACCTACAAGTGTTCTAACTCATTGGACACTTAGGTCTCTACTAGACCGTGTACGCGTTTCTCATCTTGAGCGTTGTTAGATTTGTAGTTGTTATGTGTTTGGAACCCTTGTGTATTTTTAATATGTTGGCATTTGTTTCATACGTTTGTTTTTAATATATATATATATATATAGGGCAAGGATAAATTGAAAACCCGGTTGAGTTGACTAAACCCTGAAAACCCATTAATCACCATTGATAACCTTGATAGATGGCTGAGATTCATTTTTGGCCATTAATGGATTTTGTGTCTTTTTTTTAATATATTAAATGTACGTAGAGGGCAATATGGGAAATGTTTAATATAATCTCTTAGAAGAGACAAAGGTCTGCATGGGTGTGTAAGAAACTTTACATCATCTACATCATTACCCCTAATCTAAAACCCTACATCAGTCTACAAAATTTCAAAAAAAAAAAAAAAAAAAAATACACCGGAGACTCACAACCCCTCATTCATAGTCTTCAAAATTTCCTAAAACTCTCTCATAGTCTTCAACAAACCCTCTCAAATTAACCCCAAAATCACCGGAGAGTCACTCTCTCTCATCATCTTCATCAAACGGTTAACTTCAACACCACCGAAACACTGACTCTCTCTCGTAATCTTCATCGACTGATCCTGATTCAACAATCGCCGAACTCTCACTCTCTCATAATCTTCATCAAACCCCCTCAATATGCAGACAAAAAACATAAATCGAGTGAAAAGGTTGTTAAGATATTGAACAATCGACGCAGAATTTCAACAATCACCGAAGAAATCAAACGTTCGCCGGAAAATTTAGGGTTCCGGTGCGTCAGTTCAGGTGCGCCGCTCTGTTCCTTTAATCAGTTAAGTTAGGGTTTTTACTTTGTTTTCAATAATCTCAAAAATAGTTAGTTTTGAATAATGTCTTCACCTCATCTGCTGCAATTGAATTATGTTAGGGTTTTTACTTTCTTTTTTATTATCTAAGGGTAAAATTAGAGTTACAGTTTGCCCTAGTTTTCCAGCCTGTGTGTCGAGTAAACTGGTTTGTTTTGGGGGGGTAAAAAGAAGGTTTTTTTTTTATAGTTTTTGGGGCTTTGTTTATGTAGAATCCGGGCTTTTATATACAGGTTTGGGTGTTGTTTCATACACATTTGGGTTTAAAAAAAATTACATACGGTTGTAGATAAAACTATAGATTTGTTGTTTCTGTATTTTTTATAAGGGTTATGATTTGTTGTTAATGTTGAATAACAAAAAGGGTTTGTGTGTGGTCTTAAAGTTGTTACAAGAAAATATTCTATTGAAAAAACCATTTTGCTTTTGTTCATAATGGATTTCGATTGGAACAAAAGGAAAAAAAAAACATTTAATTATGGTGTGGATATATGTCATAACACTGAACGATGTAAGAAGGAATTGACTTTTTCGGTTTATGTTTGTAAGTACTGAACATTACATTTTTTTTTTTAGTATGTGTTTCTTGCTTTTATTTGATTGAGAAAATAAATTACACTAATAGCCCATAGTCTGTAATTAGAAAAAACGGCTATTCGCGGTTTATCAATACATAATGAGAAATCATAAATAAAATATCAAGAATTTTGGGGATAATAAAAACTAAATAGCATAATTATTGTCCGAAGAATGTTCGTCTGGGGAAAAAATTTGCGCTTGCTATAATTTGAAATGGGCCATAGTGATCTATTAGTGAATGTACTCCGATATTTATTAGATATTGGACATTTGTCTGGGTTATAAAAAGTGAACTGGAGTATAAATAGTTAGCCTCTTAAACTGATGCTTTGTTGGATTACGTGATAGTTTGCAGTCATCCGTTGTTACAACTAAAAGATCCAAGGAAAAAATGAGCCCAGGTGTTTATAATTACAAAACCTGTGATAAATTATGCTTACGAATTAAATTAGATGTTAGTTTATTAATGTTGTTTACAATTAACAAAATGCAGCTAAAAAGACTCGCCGAACGCCGGTTGTTGATAAGCGCATAAACAGGCAACTAACATGTACGTAACTACTTTGAATTCATTACATGTTTGTTGTTGTATATGTCTAATGTACATAACCTTTCTAAATAGTGACAGGGGATGCTAGCACGAGCAGTCAAGCAACACGAACAACAGGAGGTAAAAAGGATTTAAAATTAGTCTTTTTTTTTTATTCTTAAGAGATATATTTTGTAGGTTGTTAATAGTTTGTGATTTATATAAAACTTGTATAAATGTAGGTAAGCAAGCGCATCATGATAAGAAGTTGCAAAAAAGAAAGCTAATAAGTACGTACAAGCATTTTTTTTCTTTCACTTGTCTTACAATTATTGTTTTGAATAAATAATAAAACAAACTTGTTGTCTCAGTTTCAACAGACAGTGATTTGGACACACCCGGAAAAAACATGGAGAATATAAAAAAAGGTATGTTTTTTCTTATGTATAAAAGTTTCTTTGTTACATTTTTTTAAAATCTAATATTTATGTACATGCACTATGTAAAGACATTCTAAGTTGACGGCGATGTGGGTGGGCACACCCGGAAAAAACATGGAGAATATACAAAACTGTTTTAGATGTGATCTTTATGAATCTAAATAAATATATGTTTCGATACCTTAATGCTAATTATTAAGCTTTCTAAATAGTGACACCGGATGCTAACACGGGCGGGCCAGCAACGCGAACAAGAGGAGGTAAAAAAGTTTTAAAATTAGTCTTTTTTTCTTTTTATTGCTACGACATATATTTTGTAAAGGTTGTTAATAGTTTGCGATTTATATAAAACTCGTACAAATGTAGGTAAGCAAGCGCATCGGGATAAGAAGTTGCAAAAAAGAAAGCTAATAAGTACGTACACGCGTTTTTTTTTTCTTTAGCTTGTCTTATAATTATGTTTTATATAAATAATAAAACAAAGTTGGTGTCTCAGTTTCACCAGACAGTGATTTGGACACCCCCGGGGAAAACATGAACAAAATAAAAAAAAGGTATGTTTTTTTATTCTAAAGACGTTTCTTCGTTACATTTTTTTATATCTAATATTTATGTACATCAACTTTGTAAAAACATTCTAAGCTGATGGCGATGCGGGTGGGCACACCCGGAAAAAACATGGAGAATATACAAAACTGTTTTAGATGTGATCTTTATGAATCTAAATAAATATATGTTTCGATACCTTAATGCTAAATATTAAGCTTTCTAAATAGTGACACCGGATGCTAACATGGGCGGGCCAGCAACGCGAACAAGAGGAGGTAAAAAAGTTTTAAAATTAGTCTTTTTTCTTTTTATTGTTAAGACATATATTTTGTAAAGGTTGTTAATAGTTTGCGATTTATATAAAACTCATACAAATGTAGGTAAGCAAGCGAATCGGGATAAGAAGTTGCAAAAAAGAAAGCTAATAAGTACGTACAAGCGTTTTTTTTTCTTTAGCTTGTCTTATAATTATGTTTTATATAAATAATAAAACAAAGTTGGTGTCTCAGTTTCACCAGACAGTGATTTGGACACCCCCGGGGGAAACATGAAGAAAATAAAAAAAGGTATGTTTTTTTTATTCTATATACGTTTCTTCGTTACATTTTCTTATATAACTAATATTTATGTACATGAACTTTGTAAAAACATTCTAAGCTGATGGCGATGCGGGCGGGCCAGCAACGCTTACTAGAGCAGGTACATAACTGTTTTAGACGTGATCTTTAGGAATCTAAATAAATATATGTTTCAATACTTTAATGCTAATTGTTAATAAAATCTATATTTACAGGTCAACAATCACGGGCGGATAGCAAAACAAAGAAAATTGTGAAAAGGAAATTAATAGGTATGTAGACAAAACTTGTTTCCTTCTTTATAAATTATGTAAATCATATCTGAAAGATGGTGTGTTAGTTTCAGTGGACAGCGACTCAGAGATGACTGGAGATTTCACCTTGGGTCACAAAGGCGACGCGGTTGAGCCAGAAAAGCATGCAGCTGTGGTGAGGGAAACCAAAAAAGGAAAACATGAATGGGTGCTAAGGCGAAGTGGGAAACAACCAAAAAGCAATAAGTGGTCAAAAATAAAAACACGTTCAGCCCCTATGCAATTGTACAAATGCATCAAGGCTCTAACCAGTAATCAACAAGAGGACGTGAAGAGGATGGGGTTTGGTAAGATGCTATCATTCAACATCAGTAGCATACCTGCAAAACTTGCACACTATGTTGTGGATCACTTCAACACGGAAGAAATGGCTATCGAGATGTCATGTGGGTCAATAAATGTTGATGTTGAGTCCGTGCATGACCTTCTTGGAATTCCTAACAAAGGGATAGACATGCAAAATGTAAGACCATCTGAAAAGCTTGATGTTGCTGTTATGGCATGGAGAAAACGATACCGTGCACGATTTGTGGCACCGACAAAACTGGCACAATCTATAGTCACAAGTGATGGAGACAATAGTTTCAATTTCCGACTAGACTTTCTAATGTTATTCTTAACCGTCATGGTTGAGTGTAATAGAAATGGGCGAATGAAAGAGTGGATTTTGAAAAGTTTTACTGGACATACAGATTTCAGTAAAATTAATTGGTGTGCCTATGTCATTCAGCAAATTAAATCGTGTAAAGATGGATGGAAGAGGTGTGATCCTGATTCTCCATTTTCCGGGCCACTCACGCTTTTGGCTGTAAGTGTTTTCTGTAAGAAAACTTACTAAAAATATAGCTATACAACATTTGTTTAGTTATCTTACCACTTTCAATTGTTTTTTTTTTTCATTACACAGCTGCTGTACGTCGATCGAGTTAAATGCACCGGACTTGAAGTGGACCGGTCAATCAACCCAATCGTATTCTGGAATAAAAACGAACTGAAAAAGAGAGAAAATTGGAGATAAAAACAGGTGGTTTTGGAAGAGGCAAGTTGCATGAAGTTGTTGTGGTTAAACGGGATTCAAGAAAAACTGAGTTACGAGTTAATGATGAAGTTCTTAATGTAAGATTACTAATCATAACCAGTTTCAAAATAATTATCTTCTTTCAACATTACTTACAAACCGTATTTTAAAACTTTCTTTGTAGAATGAGATTGAATCTATTAAAAAACATTTGGATGTCATAGAAGCCAAAAAGTTAACGGTCCAAACAAAATTGGATGTGTTGTTTAATGCTCATCCACAGAATGAGCAAGTTAAGAAATTGATACAACGGTATGAGAAAATTGTTCACTCAAGGAAAACAAGGGTATGGCTGGTGCCTGATACCCCACAGAAAAAAATTGCCGGGGTCCTCATGTCTCTCAAGAAGACAGTGCAAAACCCCGAAAATGATTACACAGAAGGTAATACGAATGACGGATAAATCACTACCTTAAATATGTATTAACTTTTACTACAAACTGTAACTAATTAGTTTTTTTTTCCAAATGCAGAAGATCAAGATAATGCCACAACTGCAGCTGAAGTGGCAAACATTGATGGTATGAACTTTTTTACATACCTACTTAGATTCAATCAATTTAATCTTACAAACATAACACCACCGTTAAAAAGCCCTACATAATGTTACATTTTTCTGCAAATAAAAAAAATGTAGCATGATTTAATTAACAATAACGTAAGCCCTACATAATGTTACATTTTTTCTGCAAATAAAAAAAATGTAACATGATTTAATTAACAATAACGTAAAAAAGTAATACAAAGTAATCAGCCAAAAGTAAGGTTAACCACCTTATGTATGTCCTAAAATGCAAACTAAACGTAACATATATGTAGATGGGGTGAGGGTGACAAAACACAAGAGAAGATACCAGGTTCACCAGCTAGTACACAAAAAATGGCGCATGTGCAGTGACACGCGACGAAGAAAATCAGGCAAAAGATCAAGAGAAGAAAGCTAGACCGACAAGTAAGTTCTACATGTTTTTTTGTTTCATTCAAGCATTATATAAAGTCACGTATAACCTGTTACATGTGTACAAAAATTAAGAAGAACCGATAATACAGAAAAAACTAACACATACATGTATGTGTACATGTAAATGTATAGAATTGGACAGCAGCAACGAAACACAAAACATGCAAGAATTGCTTGATGGCCCTACCTTTGACCTACTCACACAAGAAACTGAACTAGGTAACTCATGATTCCAAAAATAAAAATAAAAAAACCGTAACATGTGTTATTTCTGTACACAACAGATAATCAGAGTTATAAAAACCAAAAAAAAATGTGCAGGTGCTGATGTCGATGAAACAAGTGATGCCATGAATCAGGAAGATAAAAAATCAAAAGAAGAAGAGACCAAGAATAAAATCAATGGTAAGTTCTACATGTTTTTAACTTCATTCAAAAATTATAATAAACGTAGGATTTTTTTATTAATACTAACAAACAAAAAAAAATAAGCAGGCAAGGGAGCGGCTGAAAATGATATCACAAGTAACGCTTGGGTAAAGGAACTTGAATCAAAACGAATAAAACCAATTGGTAGGTTCAACAGGTCATGTGATGACCATGATGACGAAATAGAAATTGAAGTTACATCGGAAGAACAGCATATATGGGATTTTCTGTTCGATATCAAATACTCAATGTAAGATTCCGTTTAAATTATAAAATACTAGTTGTTACATTAAGCAAAGCTTTGCTACATATAGATTAGGGAATCTTTTGCTCCAAATAGAATGTTTTTTTTTTCGACTACACTATTTTCTTTTAAATGTATAACAACATACGTTTTTTCATAAACAACATACAGGCCACGGAAAATGGTCATCTCTTCGTCTTGCGGGGAAACAAGAAAATTTGGTCAATCTGCTGAGTAAGTTCAGTTATATAAAATATAAGCAAAACATAGTATTCGTAGATTTTTTATATCCAGAATTTAATTTATAAATTTAACATTGTCTTACATAGAGATATTATATTCAAGAGTATTTACGGCACCGAAATCACAAAGACGCTGATGCGCACATTGAGGGAGGAAGTAAAGGTGTTCTCTGATGTGGTTGATGCTTGGGTAGATTTAATGAATTATGAAGAACTAGAAAGAACCGACGGCTGCTTGACGCGTATTTATTTTAAAACAAGTGTGATAGTAAGTATTCATACTATATTGTTTGATCTTTGTCTATGATTTTGAATTTATTAAGTCTTTTGGCTCTTCAACCAGCTTGCCTATTTAAAAGACTTTTTTTAATTATTGGAATTCGGGTCTTGCACCAGCTTATTGACACATCTTGTTTGAAAAAAAAAATACAGGACAGCTGGTTATTGACAGATTCTGCTTGTGATGATGATGAACGTATGAAAACGTTCAGCGTAAGGATGACGGATGCCGGCGCATATGAGTTCATTGCGATTAAAATGGTTTTCTTTCCAATCCTAGAGAATGATCAATATTACTTGATTGTTTTCGATCTGAAAAACGGCGCAATAACCGTCATAGACCACAGGCCTGATCGCACACCCTTAGTTGGCATTAGGGATCATCAAGATTACTACATTAAAGATACACCATACAAAGTGGTTAGTCATTCTCTTTTCTTGTAAACTTGAAGATGAAAAACAATAACTCATACCAAAACTGATTACTATATTGTTTTTTAACAGAAGCATATGATGGACGCTTATTTGGAGCGTTCCGAACATCCGGCAAAGGATGAAATCGCAACAGCCAAGATTAAGAGGTGTGATATCAAATGGGCGACCCCTGCGCATCCAATGGATAGTGCGGTATTCCTTATGCAGCACATGCAGAAATTTAACGGCATCAATGAACCTTTTGAATGTGGTTTTAGCAGCCACTGGAAGACAAAACAAAAACAGATTCTTGCCCTCCGAAAAAAATTCACTACACGCATGCTACTCTCTAATGTGAATTTAATGAAGGCAAAGGTTCGCGAGGCTGCATTATCAGTGTAAGTTGGTGCTAGTATTATGTTTTTTGTGGACACCTTAAATAATATAACTCGTACTTTGCCAGTTGCCTGTCTATGTATTTCACTATTAATCTATGTCGTTGATCTGGAACAAATGTCTTTATATGTATGTTTAATGTTAACTTTTGGCGAACCATAAGTACACTAATGGAAAGTTTGACTAAGATAATTTCATTTGAATAGCATACAATAAGATGTAGTAAAAAAGGTGTAAAAATGCGATATTTTCGTTTGATAACTTTTTTAATCACTTTGACAATGAATAAAATCTAATAGAATATTATGTCTAATATGTCTGTTATTTGTTGTAATAATTAGCGGGAAACAGTCGTAATTATCATTACAAGCTAATTTGTTACAAAAAAAAAAAAGCAATACAAAAATTACATGTTTCGTTACAAAAACCAGTACAAAAAAAAATGTAACAGCATATAGGGCAGACACAGCATATATTACTCCTAGTTAAAATATTTTTATGGGCATTTTTTTAAAGAAAAAAAAAAGTAGAGTCTTACAAATTAATGCTGCCAACTTGGAAGTGTCAAATCTATTATGCACCAAAAATACACACATACCAACACCATATGCAAGAAATATATCATAGTACCGATTAAAATTATAATAATATATATAAACAAAAAGAAAGTACAATGTGATATAAATCACCCAGTATAGGGAATCTAAATTGGAGAAAAAGCAAGCATAAAGTACAATCTCAATGATGTTTACACGAAGCAATCAAAAAACATAAAATAATGAAAAAGAAAAAAATATCAACTTCTATCTCTATCTTATGTCCATGCATCAGTAGCTCTCTCATGATTTGATAACTATAGTACAGGCATTTAATTAATCTCAATTGTCTCTTTGTGGTGTAATAACAATAAAATAAAATATATATACACCTATCACGTTGGGTGAACAAAAGGAGGGAAGAATCAAAAGTACAAAACTTTAATATTATATGACAAACTTTAAAGAAAGTTGTTACATCAAATGTAAAAGCTACTGGTTGAAATAATTATATGTATGGGCAGCCTTATATGTATGGCCCTTATATCTATAATATAATTATGTTACAGGCCCTTATGTTACATTTCCCAGTTAATTGCTTTAAAACAAAAACAAACAACAAAAAAAAAATACTTAACTTCTATGTTGGTTACTGTATTACATTTAATGTTGATGTAAACTGATGTAAACAATCTAATTAATTTATCCACCCAACATCATTTGTTTCTCTATAAATTAAGGTGAAATGTAAACATTTGTTTCATCACTTGTTCACCATAAAGAAGTGAAAAAAAAACAACCTTATTATGTCTAGTCCAACATCACCATCTGACTCAAAACGGGTTACCAAACGATTGCGAAGAACTCTTTCATTTGAACTCCAAACTCCAAAATCAGATGGCAACCCAGAGTGTTCTCAAATCACAAACACGCCTTCTCTTCCGACAACGCCGCAAACTGTTGAAGAAAATCTTGCTATGGATGCTAAGCTTATAAGTGACCTCCTTACTAACACTAAACCTGAAGCAACAACACATGATGAGATGTGGTTAGATGAGGCACTTTTTGATGTTGACTGGGGATCATTTTACTTCACTACACAAGTTACCCCTGTCTAAAACTCTTCATCTGTGGTGGTCGCTGACCAAGCTAAACCAGTCAATGCCACCCAAGAGAACCCCCCGGCAGTTGATCCAAAGACTACCGATGATCCCGAAGATGATCCTATAGATGATGATTACTCTTGTTACTCTCCAAACACTCTTGTCTCGTGGGCCAACCACAACCCGTGGGAGAGTGAGCTTAGCCCAGAACCATTCAGCACTGAAATTGAATATGGCACTCCAAGATCGTTTCTTGACTAAAAAGTGGTGTTTACGTCAAGTTGCTAGTATGTGTGTGAAAAAAAAATGTGCCCTAATTTTCCCTCTCTCATGCAATATAGGGGCTACTTTCCTTATCCTATGTTGTTTACCATATCTAGTGTTTAAAAAAAGATGATATCTTAAAAAAAAGCTTACATTAGTTTCACACTTTAGGAAAAAATAATAAATAAAAAAGAGTCACGTGATCAAATCTAAAAAAACATACAACGTTGTCAGGGAAAAAAAGATATTCAAGCAACCTTCAACAAAAGCACATGATCAAATACACATAGAGCAAAAATGTACAAAATTCTCAGTGAAAAAAAAAATGTAACTCGGATACAGCAAAAATGTACAAAAATCAGAGGCAAAAAAAATGTAACATGGTAAAAACAAAACCAAAAAATCAATAACATATAAAATTCTCAGATTAAACACAGCAACACAGCAAAAGTCTACATAAATCTGAGGGGGGAAAATGTAACATGGTAAAAAACAAAACCAAAAAATCCATAACATAGAAAATTCTCAGATTCAACCAAACATCAACAAGTACATACTACAAATGTCATTAACATACTAAGAAGGATAATCCAACTAAGTACCACCTATTTGTTAATAACAACAAACAATGCTAACAAGTAAGCTGCCAATCACTAACGCTAATATCAGTAACCATATAACCCTCTTCTTCTTCCGGATTTCTTGCTCACGGGTAAACAGTTCAGCTTGCAGGTTGTTGATGTTTCTCAAAAGACCTGGTATGATCCTAGTTGACCGTAAGCACATCGGTGGGTCGACCCAACCAATGAAAGGGCAATTGCTAGGCTACATTAAAATAATGGGGATAAAACACGATTAGAACATACATTTACTTATTAAAATCAGGGTTCGAATTTTTTACCTTAAATGGACATGAATTGAACCTTCTTCCTGGGTTATCATCTGTCCATGATGTCCGGATGATAGCAATTCTCCCACATGAACACTTTTTCATCTTTTTTGAGAGGTAGAAAAATTGTATAGAAAAAAGAGAGATAAGAAAATCATATATTTGAATATAGTTTGGGTAGTTGGAGATAGTTGGAAGCCTGTAGTTGGAATGATGGATCTAAAATAAAGATATGTACCAACCATTTGTGGGTCTCAGTATAAATATATCCTTTTGTCATTTCCCACGTCCATGCACTTCTTACTTTTTTTACTTTTTATTACTTTTTTTTAACATGGGGCCTACCCCTAGGAAAAGTGCCAAAGTTTTACTACCACATATCTACTTGTATAACCAAAAACACAAAAAAAAAAAAATACATCCCAACAAAGAAGTAACAACACACAAGCTACATAGTTTTTTTTTTCCATTAGATATTACACCACAAAAAATTACAAAATCATTAGACACACAAATTACTCCTTAGATAATGTTGATAAACTGATACTACACCTAATTTCTAATTAACCTAAAAACATACATACATTTTAAAAAACAACATAATTAGTAAAACACAACAACACCTGATTTCTACTTGAACTTCTTCATGTGAACCACTTTTTGCACTTGCATGGGTTTGGTGGCACGGGGGAAACTGATATGTTTATTGGGAAATATGAATCCCACTAAATTTCACTCATCCACGAGACATCATCAACCCAATCGCTGGTTGTGGGGTCATCAACATGTCTCTTTGTTGGGTATATTGTAGGCTCATCGTTAGGCATCACATTACCGGTAGTGTATGTATCAAACCCAAAGGGTTCACCCTTGGGCACTACACTTGGCTCCATCTTGACTGTAGGGTTAACACTAGGCTCGTTTTTCGGTATTGCTCGCGCCATAGGCTTCACATCGGGTTCCACCTTTGGGGTCGAACAACAACTACTTCTCTTCCCGCGGGGGTGCCCATCACTAGTAAAAATCTTCCTAAGCGTATGTATGGGCATAGCGGGTAGAGGGCTTGTTTCAGGAATATCGCCAACGCTCACTGGAGTCGATGCATACTTTCGAAGTCTCTTCCCGACATTAATGAACTCATTTTTTCCAGGCATGCGATCGATCGCCTCAACATCCGGAACTTTGGAAACCAAGGATGGCCTCTTGTGCATTGTTATGCTTTGTGTGTGATGAGTAGTTAACAATGCTTTGGGGATATACACATTATGTATGCTGAAACTATTTATAATGAAAAAAATAAACTTTGGGGGTAGATGGTGGTGATTAGATATGAAAGTAAATGACAAATTAAATGCATCATCAGATAAAAAGGAGAAAGTAACAAAAAGATACATCTTGTTGTATGTATTCTATAAAAATGTATCTACAACTTGACCATGTAAAAAGTTGTTACTATCCAGATATGTTATCTCTTTAAGAAAAAAACGGCTTGTGTTTTGTAAAAAAAAAAACATACAAAAACAAAAAAAAATACAAACTACTCTATGTGCTTAGTAGGATGGATGTAACGTCCAAAATATGTAACATGGTATAAACAAAACCAAAAAATCCATAAGATAGAAAAATCTCAGATTCAACACAGCAAAAATCTACAAAAATCTCAGGAAAAAAAAATGTAACATAGTAAAAACAAAACCAAAAAATCCATAGCATAGAAAATTCTCAGCTTCAACCAAACATCAACAAGTACACACTAACGAAAATGTCATTAGCATACTAACATGGATAATCCAACGTCTACTTCTCACACAAAACATTGGGGATATCATTTCATAATGCAACTGATCAATTAAACCATAGTCATTAAACTGAAAACCATACTACATACCAAACCCACATACATCCTAACATGCAAACATATGCATGTGCATCGATTTTCAGATAATCTACACATGCAAACATATGCATGTACAAAAGGCAGCCCAAAAAATACAAAAGGGATGATCAAAGTTTAGTTGCGCTCCACTAAAATGGAGACCAAAAAGCTGGCGTCATAAAGGTTTTCAAAACACGCACAGCACAGACATCAAAATAAATACCAAATCAAGTGGACTGCTGACTCGCAGAGCTTGAGTCCTCGTCCTCGTTACCCGATTTATTCTTGTTCTTCTTTTTCTTGCAATTTCTTGAATCATGCCCAGTCACGTACTTCATACAGGTTTGGCAAAGCCTGGGTGTTTTGGGAGGTTTGACAGCAGAGTTGCTCGTTCCATCCTGAGATGCTCTAGACAATCGTCAACGTTTGCCGCGTCCTTTGTTCCTGATCCCGTCTGGATTGTTGAGAGTTACGTCCCCATCTAAAGAAACACCAAGCAATTCTTCAACAGCAGCATAGTTATCATTGTTGGCTTCGTCATCAACTGGTCCTCCATTTAGTAACTTGAATTTCAGTTCCTTTATCTGCTCAGCGAAAGAAGAAAGTCCTCCAACATCACTTCTTAATGCGTCTACACATTCAGTTACAATCTCAAGAATCTGACTTCTCGCAGCAGCTTGTGGACGAGTGTCAACGCCATATCGACTCTCAATAGAAAATAAACTTTTAGGAAGCACGTCCCTAGACCAACGCTTAACAACAAACTGGGCCGGGATTTTTTCAATATTGTTTACCCGGTAAACACAAAAAATGTGCCTACACAGATATCCAATACGGATGAAGTTGTTGCATGAGCAAGAGACCGATTGATTTCTCAACTCAAGTTTAACCTACAAAAACACCAAAACACATAATTAAGCTTATGTGAAAAAAAGCATAATGAAAGCTTAAACAAAAGATGCCACTATAAGGATACAGCAAGTTACCGTGAATGTGTTGGTTGCATTGTTACGTTTGTCCAACTGATTCACATAGTAAACACAAACATCATCACAATCCTCCGTGTTTACAATGTAACAAAACAGCTTCCCCTTGTATATCTCTTTTCTTACCTCTGTGAAAATTGCATGTGTATACAACTCAAAAGCATGCTTCTTAATAGCTAAGTCAGTACTGTCCATGAATACACTAGATGAAGTTTTAAACTCTGCAACACGTTGCCTGTAACGCTGATTGTCTATCCTAGTTTCGTAACATAGCATGAACTGAACTAGTGTGTTAGCACTAGAAGAGTTGACCTTGAAGCTTGAGTTAGAGCTTTCACATCTTGATGTAGTCTTCATCAGACAACACATTGGGATATCACGGAAGTAGGAAGGTACCCATTGGTCCCTAATTGAGTACATGTCATTCAACCAGTCGTGATCTTGTAACCCATATTCCTCCATCAAAAGTTGCCAACGCGTCTCAAATGTAGATGGCTTCATGTGAATACTCCACACCAAACGATGCATCAATGCTCTTAGCTCAGTGTTTTGTAACAGGTCTCCAGCAATCTATACATATGAAAACACAAAACTGTTAATAAAATGTAACAAAAAAAAAAACTTCTCAAACGATATTCATAAATTAATAAAACCTTGGTGGGAAGTTTCTTCATAATATGCCACATGCAAAGGCGGTGCCGAGAGTTTGTGAAAACCTCTGAAATGGCAGCTTTCATTGAAGGGTCTTGGTCCGTCAAAACTAACTTGGGTTGCTTCTTGTGTGCCTTCAGAAATGATTCAAGTAACCACTTATAAGACTCAGTGGTTTCATTGAATAGCAAGCCAGCACCGAATGTCACACATTGTTTATGATTATCAACGCCAGTGAAAGGAACAAAAATCATGCTGTACCTGTGCGACAAATAAAATAAACAAAAGTTAATAATATGTTAAAGGGAAAAAAAGTGCCACTTTGCAAAACCTTACTTGTTAGTGTGATAAGTCGCATCAAAAGCTAACACATCCCCAAACACCTCATAGTTTATCTAGGAAATTTCGTCTGCCCAAAAAATCGATCTCAATTGCCCTTTCTCAACAACAAACTCATAGTAAAAGTCTGGTAAGCTCTCAGATCTTTCTTTGAGACGATCTATAACAAGTTGCGCATCACGATCACCAATATAAAGCCTAACCGACTGGCTCTAGTTCTTAAAATCAGTTGGCGTGCCACGTACATTGTGATGTCCACCCATCAGGGACACTAAAACTCTGTGAGAAACAATTGGACCAATTCTGTTCAAGCTCATGTTATGGATAAACTGTTTTGATGCAAAGGGTAGTTTCCTTGAAATCCTACTTAGGTCACGATTAAAACGCTCAACAAACGGATGATTATGGTGCTCATGGAACCCTACCACTGTGCACATAGAGCTGCCCTCACAAAACTTAACCAGTATACTAGCCTTGCAATCTGTCACGGTGAAATTACTTTGCCTGATAGTCAAGGTTGACTGCTCCAAAGTATCAGTTTTACGCTTAATCTGTGGTTTTGAATATTTAGTACACCTTATGTACTGGTGAGTGACAAACCCCTTCCATCTCTTGGTTTGCCCCTTACGAATAGAAAACCCAGAATACACAGCATAGTCCTTGTACATACTGAACACATCCTTCCACGTTTCATATACACAACCAACAACAGGCTTTAAAACAATAGGAACATTAGGACACCACATTCTAGTGCCATTGGGTGTGTGGTGAACAGAAAATTCGTCATCCACATGAACACCTACAAAAAAAGGTATTGTTTAATAAATTATAACACGTATAGGTTAAAAAACAAATTTACTTGTAACATGAAACCTAACAAACTGATTCATATTACTGTATTCCCAAATACAACTTTAACACGTTTTCCAAAAATGCAAAAAAAAACCTGGTGGTACATTTTTTTGATGTCGCCAAAAAGTGTAGATGCTGGTGCATTTTTTTATGTAAACAAAAAATGTAATCTCGAATGTTTTCCCCTTCCAAAAAATATAAAAACTTAATACAAGTGTAACGACATATTTTATAAAATCTTGTTTCATAAAAATAAAAAATAAAAATGGTTACACTTGTTTTTACGTTGAAAAAGATTACCACATTTTCAACCAAACTAACCAAAACATCATCTGTTTTTTTTCCCTCCTCTACCAACAAAAAAACAAATAATAATAATAATAATAATAATAATAATAATAACAACAAACTAAAAAACATTAAAACTAGGGGTGTTACAATAACCCTATAGATAAAAATTCATGGTTTCACATAAACAATGACCCGTGGATAGCAACTGTGTAAAAGTACAATTCTGAACAACATCTTAATCATCATTTGGGCCATTTTGATTCAGAAGTGAGGCTACACATAAAAAAAAAACAAAAAAAATTAAGCAAGAAGAATCCAATGAACATCTAAACAAGAAATCCTTAATTTACACAACAGAAAAAAAAAAAAAAAAAACAAAAAAAATGAACCAAGAAGAAACCAACGAAAATCTAAACAAGCATTTAAAGCTCTACATTTAATAAAACAGAAAAAAAATTATCACTCACCTGGAAGCTCTGAAGAAATAGGTTCAGGATCTTGTGTAACTCTACTCTCACCCAATGCATCTTCATCTTCATTAAATGCAAAAAGAGGTGAAAGATTATGTGGGACAACATTTAAGGGTGAACCAGGATCATCATTGAGATTGACTGTCCCCGTAACACCGGCAACAGTCCGATGTTGTTGGCTGTTCGAATCAGCCATGTTAAATGAAAATACTATTCAGTGGTGAGTAAGGTTTTTTTCTTTAACTCCACTCTCTGGTTTGAATCGATGATGTGAGATGAGAGATATGTATTAATGAAAAGGATGAGAGAAAAAGCAAAGTTGAAATTGAAAAGTGTACACACAAGTACAATGAATTAATTTAAAAGATGACAAGAAGAAGCAATATGTGCAGACACATAACCAGCCCATCACCATAATCTCTGAAATGTAAGAAAGAAAATGACGATCATGCCCTTACTCCTCTCAATCTAAATTCAAACGTGGATCAATCCTAGCCACATGTTAGAGTTTTCAGGGTTTACTCAACTGGAGTGAGTTTTCTCATTATAATTAGTCTATATATATATATATATATATATATATATATATATATATCTTTTTCATTCATAATGTGTATGAACGGGCCTCGCCCTTCATGAGTCTTCGTGCCTAGCAAGAGTATGAGTGGGCCTAGCCCATGAGTGCCTTTGTGCCTCACACAAGTAAGAATGGGCCTAGCCCATTTGAGTCTCCGTGTTCCACACGGTGTAAGTGGGCCTAGCCCATAAGCGTCTCTGTGCCGCGCACGGGCGTAAGTTCATTGCGTGATATATATTCTTCAAATATATATTTTTAAGTTTAGTGAACCTCGTTCACATGTATAAGTATGTTTGGTTCGATTGTATATATTTTTTTTCACAAATATATATGTATATCTTTTCTAGATATAAGAATTAAAAATATTTATTTTTAACATCGTATTACAATTGTTGTACATGTATAATGTCCTTTATATGTGTACACTTCAACAAATGTATTTGTGTACATTACTATATACTCGTGTATTTATACATATACGTATACCATGTATATACGTTACTTGTATATGTTATTATCGATATTTATGTCATATTTATATGTATTTGTGTACATGTACTTTCTTGTATTCTTGCAATTTCACCAAGTGTATTAGTGTACGTATCTTGTATACTTATGTATTTACACTTAGTGATTATTTATTTTATACTTTCCGGAAATTAGAAGTGTTGAAAATATATATTTTCAAAGTTCTAAAAATATATTATTTTTAGAGTTCGTCGTAGTAACCGTTAATATATATTTTTCGTATCATGAATGCCCAAGTGTCGTTGGTGATATGTACACGCTCCTTGTTATGGCGATATGTCGATCGTAGTCGATGATGATATATTTAATTCATTGTCGAATTTATATTATATGTCGGTTTCGGATATATATTATTTCGTCAATATATATATATATATATATATATATATATATGTAACGGGTTATCCGATGTCCGTTGTCTACGTTTAGGGATATGACATAAGCATGTTCGTATATTTATTTTCGTGTAGTTACTTTCCATGTATCCGAACATTGGGAGGATGAGTATATATGCATAAAGATTGATATCCATGTTTATACTTTCAAGTATTTAGGAGGTTTCTTTATGTTTGTGTATTTGTATTTAGTTAGCCATTTCCCTAACTTCTAATACATACACATAACACATTTATACATATACACACATGATGAATTCTCTAAATTTATATATTTTCACCCTATATATATATACACATATATATATGTATATAGGTAAAGAGTAAAATACAAATGCGCTTATCGTACGATACGTACGCGATCATCCCAGCCGTTTGATCAGGTGCAGATCTGGTGCGAATTCAATACATATCGCATATGAAAAAATGGTTAGCATGGGGTAGTGTGAAAAATGGCATGGGGTGTGTAGATGGACAAAATCGCATGTGTAAGATTTGAATATCGCATGTGAAAAAATGGCATGAGGTAATGTGAAAATGGCATGGGGTGTGTAGAATCGCATGTGGAAGATTGAATATCGCATGTGAAAAAATGGCTAGCATGGGGTAATGTGAAAAATAGCATGGGGTGTGTAGAATCGCATGTGGAAAATTGAATATCGCATGTGGAAAAATGGCATGGGGTAATGTGAAAAATGGCATGGGGTGTGTAGAATCGCATGTGGAAAATTTAATATCGCATGTGAAAAAATGGCATGGGTAATGTGAAAAATGGCATGGGGTGTGTAGAATCGCATGTGGAAAATTGAATATCGCATGTGAAAAAATGGCTAGCATGGGGTAATGTGAAAAATGGCATGGGGTGTGTAAAATCGCATGTGAAAAATTGAATATCGCATGTCAAAAATCTGTGTTTGTGTTACTGTTCATCTTCTTCCATTGTTGGTCGATCATTGTCAGTCTTCTTCCGTTTGACCCTTACAACTCCCAAATTAGTAGTTCTTATTATCGATATCGCACTAAAAGGAACGAAGGGAGGTTGGGGAAGGAGATTTTCAGGTTTTTGAATTTGATTTAGGGTTTGATTTTGAACTATCATCGGTCAATTACAGAGATTTATGACCTCACAATGACGTTTTTAACCTTCCTGGTATGATTTAGATATATTAAAATGATTAATTTAATCATTTAAATTAGTTTCGCCCGCGTTTGATCGATTGAAGATCGTACGGCTGAGGGCATCGCGTACATAATGTATGATAAGAGATATTGTACGTTAACCGGCCTCTATATATATATATATATATATATATATATATATATATATATATATATATATATATATAATTACCATTTTAACTTATGAAATATTCATAAGTGTTTAAGAAAGTTAATTAGGAGTTTAAGATCTTAAACTTTTCCATCAAGATTTGCCTAGTCATGATTTAGGTCACTAATCACGTTTATTCATGTTAATCACCTTTTAATCACACCTTAATCATGATTAGGATTTTAGAAAATTTCGCCATAGTTTCCCCTAAACTATGGTGTTTTCCACGTTTTCAAAACGTATTTTAAACCATGTTTAAATCCCAAAATCATCTTCAATCTCAAATCAAGTTTCCATCAACTTTGCATGTACCATTTAACACATATTCACCTACATTTTCCCATGAGCTTATATATATTTTTTTTAACAAAAAAAACTCTAAAAATAATAACACTTTTTATATATTTTAACGAGACCATGAAAACTAACAATATTTCTCATGATCTTTAACTAGTTCAACCTTGTACCATAAACTTGTTTAAGCCATTCTTTGAGATCCTTATATCATAAATCATGATTTTAGTTTCTTGTAAAAGTTATATTTGTTAAAAATCACTTTCAAGTTTATTGTTTAAGCTCATAGATTATGAAGGTGATGATCTTGTTAGATCTAAACATCTTGATGTTTAGATCATTATTTTTAAGAATGTTCTTACAAGATCATGATACTAAACAACCTGCTTACCATAAACATCAAGTTCATGAAAACTAGTTTACACTAATCAACATAATAACACCTTATTTTTCGTAAGCTTTTAAGTTAGATTTAGGGTTTTTAAGCTTTATTATACTAGTTTACACCCTATTATACAAGATGTTCAAGATGGCAAGTTGTACATTTATGATCTTCTTAACATAACAAGCATGAAAATGAGAGGTAGAAGGTCTTACTACTAGCACAAGGCTAGGGGAGTTCTTTGATGAAGATGAAGAAGAAAATATGAAGTTGTGGAAGCTCCAAATGGCTTCATAGTGCTTCCCCATGGCTTGAACCTTCTTTGATCAACTTGAAATGGTCCTGTAAAGCTTAGAATGTGGTGTTTAGTGTTTGAAAATGGATGGTTTAGGGTGCTTGGGTGTGGCCGAGAATGAGAGAGAGCAAGGAGGAGGTTGTGTTGTGAATTCTTGAAATGTTGAATGAAGGAAGGTATGGTGGTGGGCGGTTATAAAGATCTTGCAACTTTTGGTCAACATAAAATCCATCTTCCATGCTTATAACCATCATTCCTCTAAGTTGTAGGTTGAGGGTGTGTGGGGCCCCCATATTGATGAAAAGTTGGGCATGGGTTAGCTAGGTATGGTCTTTTGAATTGTTTAAATATTTATCATGTGCACAAACCAAATTATATATTTATGTAATTAGTGAAAGTCTTGGACCATTAGTGTGGTTAATGATGTTTAGGGTAGTAACTAGTCTTAACTAGTTCTTTAGACTAGTGTATTAGGTGTTAGGATGATAAAAATATCACTAGTTCGTTCGTCAGCCCAAAACCGGACCATATGTGAAAGGCGCGTCATAATTACCGGAAGCTATGTCTTTTTTAGATCTATTCAACACGTGTAATATACGGGGTTTATAAGGATGTAATTTTTTATTATTTGGTAGATTTATTCAACCCGATTATACACTGGTTTTTTTTTTAAAGATACGACGTTTTTAGTATTTAGTATACAAAATTACATTTATTTAATCTGTGTAATACACATGATTTTTAAAGATATAACTTTTTTACTATTTGATATATAAATTACATTTATTTAACCCATACAATATACGGGGTTCATAAAGATATAATCTTTTATTATTTAATATATAAAGTTACATTTATTTAACCCGTGTAATACACGGGGTTCTAACCTAGTTTGATATATATAGATAAATGACAAAACTTATAATTCAAGGGCGGAACCATAGTGTAACGAGCCGTAGCACGGGCTACGACTCAACCCCGTATTCGTATTGTGTTTTTTGGGTTTTATACAAAGAATACCCCAAAAAATACGAGGATACCCTTAGCCAAAAATAGGATACTTGATATTTCTAAATCCCATTTTTTTATAAGCCCGAACATTTTACAACCCAAAAACTTATAGAATAACTAAGCCCGAATAATAAAATAAGCCCAAATTAACAATAATAGAATTGAAAGAAGACCCTAAATATAAGTGATAAAGTTGGCCCGGGAGACCCAAAACAATATTATAATTGAATAAGTGAGCTTGTTTGTCTTATGGTGGAAACCGAAACACATAGTTCTTGTCCTTTGGTTTATCGGGAAGTCAAGCTAGCTTTGATTTTACCGGTTGCAAACGCAACCATTGAAATATGTTTTTTTCTAAATTGAATGGGTCCGGAATATTTGAACAATGCTATGGTTTGTGAGGTCGAAAAATAAACTTTTAATAAAGTAGAGAAAGGTTAACATACTTCACGGCTTATCATACTTCACGTAGGAGACAATGGTAACCGTTGGATCATGGGTATAATCACGCATGGAACATATAATCACGCATGGGACCACATAATCACGCATGGGACCACATAATCACGCATGGGATCCAAAATCACGCACATTATTTTGGTCAAAAAAATAATTACGCATGTTATATATTTCGTGAAGTACGTTAATGTACGTTAAGACGTGAAGTACATTATACTTTCTCTAATAAAGTAAAAGATGATGATGTGATAGAACGATTTAAAGCAATGAAAAAAGACGAGGATAAATCTATTGGTATTTATTTTACTTTATTTATTATCGTTTTTTTATTATTGTATGACTACATGGTAAAAATAATTCAGGATACCCCTAAATTAGCTTCGCAACTATTATAATTCACTCTTTTACTTTTTTTTTGAACGGCCAACAAACTCAATCCCGAGCACTCTCGGGGCACCCACTGGACAAACGGAGTACTCCGAGAGTAACCCGAGTCCACCACCAATTCCGGGGAAAACCCGGTAACCCACCCGCACGTAGGCACGACAGTGAAATTACCGGTAAAACCCGTTTGGCTCAAAGATCCAACCCAAGTTTCCCTGGGTCTCCTATCATTGCCCACCAATGTTTCACTCTGCACCAAGTGGGAGTCAAACCTGCATCTCCCAAGAGAAATACAAGCCCTCCATGATCTAGAAATCATTAGCAATTCACTCTTTTAGGTTCTGTTTGTTTTTTGCTAGAAGCACTTCAGAACCACTTATGTCTGCGCCGCGCAGACCACGCGCAGACATAAGGGTCTGCAGCTTGTTTGTTTTTTAGAAGTCTTTTCATTAAAAAACCTCTTCTTGGCCTCTTCTTCGCACAGACATAGAAACAAGTCTGCTTGCCTCTTCAAAACTCTTCTCCTCCAAAATAAACCCTAAAAAGAAACACCCAAGGAACAAGCAGCCGCTGTGCATCTCCTCTCCACCATCTCCACCTCCGCCATTAGCTCCGGCGCCGCCACACCACCTCGACGACCCAACCAGCCCCTCGACGACCTTGATTCGATTAAAGCTAAAAACGAAAATCTGGAGTAAACAGGATCGATTAACCTCTTGTACCTGTCGAAAATCGAGTGTAGAACAGTTCAGTGATCGATTGATTGCACTGAGTTGTGAGATTTTGAACGAATTTGATGAGTTTTGATGAAAATTAGGGTTTGGTGGCGGTGGGTTTGCGGTAGTGCTTGGTGGTAGTGATGAAGGCAGAGAGAGAGAGAGATCGAGGGAGGAGAGTGTGACGGGGTGGGTGGTTGCGACGGGGGAGGTTTGTAGTGTAGTGGTTTGTAGTGTCATGGTTGAGTGTAATAGAAATGGGCGAATGAAAGAGTGGATTTTGAAAAGTTTTACTGGACATACAGATTTCAGTAAAATTAATTGGTGTGCCTATGTCATTCAGCAAATTAAATCGTGTAAAGATGGATGGAAGAGGTGTGATCCTGATTCTCCATTTTCCGGGCCACTCACGCTTTTGGCTGTAAGTGTTTTCTGTAAGAAAACTTACTAAAAATATAGCTATACAACATTTGTTTAGTTATCTTACCACTTTCAATTGTTTTTTTTTTTCATTACACAGCTGCTGTACGTCGATCGAGTTAAATGCACCGGACTTGAAGTGGACCGGTCAATCAACCCAATCGTATTCTGGAATAAAAACGAACTGAAAAAGAGAGAAAATTGGAGATAAAAACAGGTGGTTTTGGAAGAGGCAAGTTGCATGAAGTTGTTGTGGTTAAACGGGATTCAAGAAAAACTGAGTTACGAGTTAATGATGAAGTTCTTAATGTAAGATTACTAATCATAACCAGTTTCAAAATAATTATCTTCTTTCAACATTACTTACAAACCGTATTTTAAAACTTTCTTTGTAGAATGAGATTGAATCTATTAAAAAACATTTGGATGTCATAGAAGCCAAAAAGTTAACGGTCCAAACAAAATTGGATGTGTTGTTTAATGCTCATCCACAGAATGAGCAAGTTAAGAAATTGATACAACGGTATGAGAAAATTGTTCACTCAAGGAAAACAAGGGTATGGCTGGTGCCTGATACCCCACAGAAAAAAATTGCCGGGGTCCTCATGTCTCTCAAGAAGACAGTGCAAAACCCCGAAAATGATTACACAGAAGGTAATACGAATGACGGATAAATCACTACCTTAAATATGTATTAACTTTTACTACAAACTGTAACTAATTAGTTTTTTTTTCCAAATGCAGAAGATCAAGATAATGCCACAACTGCAGCTGAAGTGGCAAACATTGATGGTATGAACTTTTTTACATACCTACTTAGATTCAATCAATTTAATCTTACAAACATAACACCACCGTTAAAAAGCCCTACATAATGTTACATTTTTCTGCAAATAAAAAAAATGTAGCATGATTTAATTAACAATAACGTAAGCCCTACATAATGTTACATTTTTTCTGCAAATAAAAAAAATGTAACATGATTTAATTAACAATAACGTAAAAAAGTAATACAAAGTAATCAGCCAAAAGTAAGGTTAACCACCTTATGTATGTCCTAAAATGCAAACTAAACGTAACATATATGTAGATGGGGTGAGGGTGACAAAACACAAGAGAAGATACCAGGTTCACCAGCTAGTACACAAAAAATGGCGCATGTGCAGTGACACGCGACGAAGAAAATCAGGCAAAAGATCAAGAGAAGAAAGCTAGACCGACAAGTAAGTTCTACATGTTTTTTTGTTTCATTCAAGCATTATATAAAGTCACGTATAACCTGTTACATGTGTACAAAAATTAAGAAGAACCGATAATACAGAAAAAACTAACACATACATGTATGTGTACATGTAAATGTATAGAATTGGACAGCAGCAACGAAACACAAAACATGCAAGAATTGCTTGATGGCCCTACCTTTGACCTACTCACACAAGAAACTGAACTAGGTAACTCATGATTCCAAAAATAAAAATAAAAAAACCGTAACATGTGTTATTTCTGTACACAACAGATAATCAGAGTTATAAAAACCAAAAAAAAATGTGCAGGTGCTGATGTCGATGAAACAAGTGATGCCATGAATCAGGAAGATAAAAAATCAAAAGAAGAAGAGACCAAGAATAAAATCAATGGTAAGTTCTACATGTTTTTAACTTCATTCAAAAATTATAATAAACGTAGGATTTTTTTATTAATACTAACAAACAAAAAAAAATAAGCAGGCAAGGGAGCGGCTGAAAATGA
Organism: Helianthus tuberosus; assembly: GCA_030545235.1. Classification (NCBI taxonomy): domain Eukaryota; kingdom Viridiplantae; phylum Streptophyta; class Magnoliopsida; order Asterales; family Asteraceae; genus Helianthus; species Helianthus tuberosus. Next base: position 113,690,243 of record CM060379.1, read on the forward strand.
TATCACAAGTAACGCTTGGGTAAAGGAACTTGAATCAAAACGAATAAAACCAATTGGTAGGTTCAACAGGTCATGTGATGACCATGATGACGAAATAGAAATTGAAGTTACATCGGAAGAACAGCATATATGGGATTTTCTGTTCGATATCAAATACTCAATGTAAGATTCCGTTTAAATTATAAAATACTAGTTGTTACATTAAGCAAAGCTTTGCTACATATAGATTAGGGAATCTTTTGCTCCAAATAGAATGTTTTTTTTTTTCGACTACACTATTTTCTTTTAAATGTATAACAACATACGTTTTTTCATAAACAACATACAGGCCACGGAAAATGGTCATCTCTTCGTCTTGCGGGGAAACAAGAAAATTTGGTCAATCTGCTGAGTAAGTTCAGTTATATAAAATATAAGCAAAACATAGTATTCGTAGATTTTTTATATCCAGAATTTAATTTATAAATTTAACATTGTCTTACATAGAGATATTATATTCAAGAGTATTTACGGCACCGAAATCACAAAGACGCTGATGCGCACATTGAGGGAGGAAGTAAAGGTGTTCTCTGATGTGGTTGATGCTTGGGTAGATTTAATGAATTATGAAGAACTAGAAAGAACCGACGGCTGCTTGACGCGTATTTATTTTAAAACAAGTGTGATAGTAAGTATTCATACTATATTGTTTGATCTTTGTCTATGATTTTGAATTTATTAAGTCTTTTGGCTCTTCAACCAGCTTGCCTATTTAAAAGACTTTTTTTAATTATTGGAATTCGGGTCTTGCACCAGCTTATTGACACATCTTGTTTGAAAAAAAAAATACAGGACATCTGGTTATTGACAGATTCTGCTTGTGATGATGATGAACGTATGAAAACGTTCAGCGTAAGGATGACGGATGCCGGCGCATATGAGTTCATTGCGATTAAAATGGTTTTCTTTCCAATCCTAGAGAATGATCAATATTACTTGATTGTTTTCGATCTGAAAAACGGCGCAATAACCGTCATAGACCACAGGCCTGATCGCACACCCTTAGTTGGCATTAGGGATCATCAAGATTACTACATTAAAGATACACCATACAAAGTGGTTAGTCATTCTCTTTTCTTGTAAACTTGAAGATGAAAAACAATAACTCACACCAAAACTGATTACTATATTGTTTTTTAACAGAAGCATATGATGGACGCTTATTTGGAGCGTTCCGAACATCCGGCAAAAGATGAAATCGCAACAGCCAAGATTAAGAGGTGTGATATCAAATGGGCGACCCCTGCGCATCCAATGGATAGTGCGGTATTCCTTATGCAGCACATGCAGAAATTTAACGGCATCAATGAACCTTTTGAATGTGGTTTTAGCAGCCACTGGAAGACAAAACAAAAACAGATTCTTGCCCTCCGAAAAAAATTCACTACACGCATGCTACTCTCTAATGTGAATTTAATGAAGGCAAAGGTTCGCGAGGCTGCATTATCAGTGTAAGTTGGTGCTAGTATTATGTTTTTTGTGGACACCTTAAATAATATAACTCGTACTTTGCCAGTTGCCTGTCTATGTATTTCACTATTAATCTATGTCGTTGATCTGGAACAAATGTCTTTATATGTATGTTTAATGTTAACTTTTGGCGAACCATAAGTACACTAATGGAAAGTTTGACTAAGATAATTTCATTTGAATAGCATACAATAAGATGTAGTAAAAAAGGTGTAAAAATGCGATATTTTCGTTTGATAACTTTTTTAATCACTTTGACAATGAATAAAATCTAATAGAATATTATGTCTAATATGTCTGTTATTTGTTGTAATAATTAGCGGGAAACAGTCGTAATTATCATTACAAGCTAATTTGTTACAAAAAAAAAAAGCAATACAAAAATTACATGTTTCGTTACAAAAACCAGTACAAAAAAAAATGTAACAGCATATAGGGCAGACACAGCATATATTACTCCTAGTTAAAATATTTTTATGGGCATTTTTTTAAAGAAAAAAAAAAGTAGAGTCTTACAAATTAATGCTGCCAACTTGGAAGTGTCAAATCTATTCTGCACCAAAAATACACACATACCAACACCATATGCAAGAAATATATCATAGTACCGATTAAAATTATAATAATATATATAAACAAAAAGAAAGTACAATGTGATATAAATCACCCAGTATAGGGAATCTAAATTGGAGAAAAAACAAGCATAAAGTACAATCTCAATGATGTTTACACGAAGCAATCAAAAAGCATAAAATAATGAAAAAGAAAAAAATATCAACTTCTATCTCTATCTTATGTCCATGCATCAGTAGCTCTCTCATGATTTGATAACTATAGTACAGGCATTTAATTAATCTCAATTGTCTCTTTGTGGTGTAATAACAATAAAATAAAATATATATACACCTATCACGTTGGGTGAACAAAAGGAGGGAAGAATCAAAAGTACAAAACTTTAATATTATATGACAAACTTTAAAGAAAGTTGTTACATCAAATGTAAAAGCTACTGGTTGAAATAATTATATGTATGGGCAGCCTTATATGTATGGCCCTTATATCTATAATATAATTATGTTACAGGCCCTTATGTTACATTTCCCAGTTAATTGCTTTAAAACAAAAACAAACAACAAAAAAAAATACTTAACTTCTATGTTGGTTACTGTATTACATTTAATGTTGATGTAAACTGATGTAAACAATCTAATTAATTTATCCACCTAACATCATTTGTTTCTCTATAAATTAAGGTGAAATGTAAACATTTGTTTCATCACTTGTTCACCATAAAGAAGTGAAAAAAAAACAACCTTATTATGTCTAGTCCAACATCACCATCTGACTCAAAACGGGTTACCAAACGATTGCGAAGAACTCTTTCATTTGAACTCCAAACTCCAAAATCAGATGGCAACCCAGAGTGTTCTCAAATCACAAACACGCCTTCTCTTCCGACAACGCCGCAAACTGTTGAAGAAAATCTTGCTATGGATGCTAAGCTTATAAGTGACCTCCTTACTAACACTAAACCTGAAGCAACAACACATGATGAGATGTGGTTAGATGAGGCACTTTTTGATGTTGACTGGGGATCATTTTACTTCACTACACAAGTTACCCCTGTCAAAAACTCTTCATCTGTGGTGGTCGCTGACCAAGCTAAACCAGTCAATGCCACCCAAGAGAACCCCCCGGCAGTTGATCCAAAGACTACCGATGATCCCGAAGATGATCCTATAGATGATGATTACTCTTGTTACTCTCCAAACACTCTTGTCTCGTGGGCCAACCACAACCCGTGGGAGAGTGAGCTTAGCCCAGAACCATTCAGCACTGAAATTGAATATGGCACTCCAAGATCGTTTCTTGACTAAAAAGTGGTGTTTACGTCAAGTTGCTAGTATGTGTGTGAAAAAAAAATGTGCCCTAATTTTCCCTCTCTCATGCAATATAGGGGCTACTTTCCTTATCCTATGTTGTTTACCATATCTAGTGTTTAAAAAAAGATGATATCTTAAAAAAAAACTTACATTAGTTACACACTTTAGGAAAAAATAATAAATAAAAAAGAGTCACGTGATCAAATCTAAAAAAACATACAACGTTGTCAGGGAAAAAAAGATATTCAAGCAACCTTCAACAAAAGCACATGATCAAATACACATAGAGCAAAAATGTACAAAATTCTCAGTGAAAAAAAAAATGTAACTCGGATACAGCAAAAATGTACAAAAATCAGAGGCAAAAAAAATGTAACATGGTAAAAACAAAACCAAAAAATCAATAACATATAAAATTCTCAGATTAAACACAGCAACACAGCAAAAGTCTACATAAATCTGAGGGGGAAAAATGTAACATGGTAAAAAACAAAACCAAAAAATCCATAACATAGAAAATTCTCATATTCAACCAAACATCAACAAGTACATACTACAAATGTCATTAACATACTAAGAAGGATAATCCAACTAAGTACCACCTATTTGTTAATAACAACAAACAATGCTAACAAGTAAGCTGCCAATCACTAACGCTAATATCAGTAACCATATAACCCTCTTCTTCTTCCGGATTTCTTGCTCACGGGTAAACAGTTCAGCTTGCAGGTTGTTGATGTTTCTCAAAAGACCTGGTATGATCCTAGTTGACCGTAAGCACATCGGTGGGTCGACCCAACCAATGAAAGGGCAATTGCTAGGCTACATTAAAATAATGGGGATAAAACACGATTAGAACATACATTTACTTATTAAAATCAGGGTTCGAATTTTTTACCTTAAATGGACATGAATAGAACCTTCTTCCTGGGTTATCATCTGTCCATGATGTCCGGATGATAGCAATTCTCCCACATGAACACTTTTTCATCTTTTTTGAGAGGTAGAAAAATTGTATAGAAAAAAGAGAGATAAGAAAATCATATATTTGAATATAGTTTCGGTAGTTGGAGATAGTTGGAAGCCTGTAGTTGGAATGATGGATCTAAAATAAAGATATGTACCAACCATTTGTGGGTCTCAGTATAAATATATCCTTTTGTCATTTCCCACGTCCATGCACTTCTTACTTTTTTTACTTTTTATTACTTTTTTTTAACATGGGGCCTACCCCTAGGAAAAGTGCCAAAGTTTTACTACCACATATCTACTTGTATAACCAAAAACACAAAAAAAAAAAAATACATCCCAACAAAGAAGTAACAACACACAAGCTACATAGTTTTTTTTTTCCATTAGATATTACACCACAAAAAATTACAAAATCATTAGACACACAAATTACTCCTTAGATAATGTTGATAAACTGATACTACACCTAATTTCTAATTAACCTAAAAACATACATACATTTTAAAAAACAACATAATTAGTAAAACACAACAACACCTGATTTCTACTTGAACTTCTTCATGTGAACCACTTTTTGCACTTGCATGGGTTTGGTGGCACGGGGGAAACTGATATGTTTATTGGGAAATATGAATCCCACTAAATTTCACTCATCCACGAGACATCATCAACCCAATCGCTGGTTGTGGGGTCATCAACATGTCTCTTTGTTGGGTATATTGTAGGCTCATCGTTAGGCATCACATTACCGGTAGTGTATGTATCAAACCCAAAGGGTTCACCCTTGGGCACTACACTTGGCTCCATCTTGACTGTAGGGTTAACACTAGGCTCGTTTTTCGGTATTGCTCGCGCCATAGGCTTCACATCGGGTTCCACCTTTGGGGTCGAACAACAACTACTTCTCTTCCCGCGGGGGTGCCCATCACTAGTAAAAATCTTCCTAAGCGTATGTATGGGCATAGCGGGTAGAGGGCTTGTTTCAGGAATATCGCCAACGCTCACTGGAGTCGATGCATACTTTCGAAGTCTCTTCCCGACATTAATGAACTCATTTTTTCCAGGCATGCGATCGATCGCCTCAACATCCGGAACTTTGGAAACCAAGGATGGCCTCTTGTGCATTGTTATGCTTTGTGTGTGATGAGTAGTTAACAATGCTTTGGGGATATACACATTATGTATGCTGAAACTATTTATAATGAAAAAAATAAACTTTGGGGGTAGATGGTGGTGATTAGATATGAAAGTAAATGACAAATTAAATGCATCATCAGATAAAAAGGAGAAAGTAACAAAAAGATACATCTTGTTGTATGTATTCTATAAAAATGTATCTACAACTTGACCATGTAAAAAGTTGTTACTATCCAGATATGTTATCTCTTTAAGAAAAAAACGGCTTGTGTTTTGTAAAAAAAAAAACATACAAAAACAAAAAAAAATACAAACTACTCTATGTGCTTAGTAGGATGGATGTAACGTCCAAAATATGTAACATGGTATAAACAAAACCAAAAAATCCATAAGATAGAAAAATCTCAGATTCAACACAGCAAAAATCTACAAAAATCTCAGGAAAAAAAAATGTAACATAGTAAAAACAAAACCAAAAAATCCATAGCATAGAAAATTCTCAGCTTCAACCAAACATCAACAAGTACACACTAACGAAAATGTCATTAGCATACTAACATGGATAATCCAACGTCTACTTCTCACACAAAACATTGGGGATATCATTTCATAATGCAACTGATCAATTAAACCATAGTCATTAAACTGAAAACCATACTACATACCAAACCCACATACATCCTAACATGCAAACATATGCATGTGCATCGATTTTCAGATAATCTACACATGCAAACATATGCATGTACAAAAGGCAGCCCAAAAAATACAAAAGGGATGATCAAAGTTTAGTTGCGCTCCACTAAAATGGAGACCAAAAAGCTGGCGTCATAAAGGTTTTCAAAACACGCACAGCACAGACATCAAAATAAATACCAAATCAAGTGGACTGCTGACTCGCAGAGCTTGAGTCCTCGTCCTCGTTACCCGATTTATTCTTGTTCTTCTTTTTCTTGCAATTTCTTGAATCATGCCCAGTCACGTACTTCATACAGGTTTGGCAAAGCCTGGGTGTTTTGGGAGGTTTGACAGCAGAGTTGCTCGTTCCATCCTGAGATGCTCTAGACAATCGTCAACGTTTGCCGCGTCCTTTGTTCCTGATCCCGTCTGGATTGTTGAGAGTTACGTCCCCATCTAAAGAAACACCAAGCAATTCTTCAACAGCAGCATAGTTATCATTGTTGGCTTCGTCATCAACTGGTCCTCCATTTAGTAACTTGAATTTCAGTTCCTTTATCTGCTCAGCGAAAGAAGAAAGTCCTCCAACATCACTTCTTAATGCGTCTACACATTCAGTTACAATCTCAAGAATCTGACTTCTCGCAGCAGCTTGTGGACGAGTGTCAACGCCATATCGACTCTCAATAGAAAATAAACTTTTAGGAAGCACGTCCCTAGACCAACGCTTAACAACAAACTGGGCCGGGATTTTTTCAATATTGTTTACCCGGTAAACACAAAAAATGTGCCTACACAGATATCCAATACGGATGAAGTTGTTGCATGAGCAAGAGACCGATTGATTTCTCAACTCAAGTTTAACCTACAAAAACACCAAAACACATAATTAAGCTTATGTGAAAAAAAAGCATAATGAAAGCTTAAACAAAAGATGCCACTATAAGGATACAGCAAGTTACCGTGAATGTGTTGGTTGCATTGTTACGTTTGTCCAACTGATTCACATAGTAAACACAAACATCATCACAATCCTCCGTGTTTACAATGTAACAAAACAGCTTCCCCTTGTATATCTCTTTTCTTACCTCTGTGAAAATTGCATGTGTATACAACTCAAAAGCATGCTTCTTAATAGCTAAGTCAGTACTGTCCATGAATACACTAGATGAAGTTTTAAACTCTGCAACACGTTGCCTGTAACGCTGATTGTCTATCCTAGTTTCGTAACATAGCATGAACTGAACTAGTGTGTTAGCACTAGAAGAGTTGACCTTGAAGCTTGAGTTAGAGCTTTCACATCTTGATGTAGTCTTCATCAGACAACACATTGGGATATCACGGAAGTAGGAAGGTACCCATTGGTCCCTAATTGAGTACATGTCATTCAACCAGTCGTGATCTTGTAACCCATATTCCTCCATCAAAAGTTGCCAACGCGTCTCAAATGTAGATGGCTTCATGTGAATACTCCACACCAAACGATGCATCAATGCTCTTAGCTCAGTGTTTTGTAACAGGTCTCCAGCAATCTATACATATGAAAACACAAAACTGTTAATAAAATGTAACAAAAAAAAAAACTTCTCAAACGATATTCATAAATTAATAAAACCTTGGTGGGAAGTTTCTTCATAATATGCCACATGCAAAGGCGGTGCCGAGAGTTTGTGAAAACCTCTGAAATGGCAGCTTTCATTGAAGGGTCTTGGTCCGTCAAAACTAACTTGGGTTGCTTCTTGTGTGCCTTCAGAAATGATTCAAGTAACCACTTATAAGACTCAGTGGTTTCATTGAATAGCAAGCCAGCACCGAATGTCACACATTGTTTATGATTATCAACGCCAGTGAAAGGAACAAAAATCATGCTGTACCTGTGCGACAAATAAAATAAACAAAAGTTAATAATATGTTAAAGGGAAAAAAAGTGCCACTTTGCAAAACCTTACTTGTTAGTGTGATAAGTCGCATCAAAAGCTAACACATCCCCAAACACCTCATAGTTTATCTAGGAAATTTCGTCTGCCCAAAAAATCGATCTCAATTGCCCTTTCTCAACAACAAACTCATAGTAAAAGTCTGGTAAGCTCTCAGATCTTTCTTTGAGACGATCTATAACAAGTTGCGCATCACGATCACCAATATAAAGCCTAACCGACTGGCTCTAGTTCTTAAAATCAGTTGGCGTGCCACGTACATTGTGATGTCCACCCATCAGGGACACTAAAACTCTGTGAGAAACAATTGGACCAATTCTGTTCAAGCTCATGTTATGGATAAACTGTTTTGATGCAAAGGGTAGTTTCCTTGAAATCCTACTTAGGTCACGATTAAAACGCTCAACAAACGGATGATTATGGTGCTCATGGAACCCTACCACTGTGCACATAGAGCTGCCCTCACAAAACTTAACCAGTATACTAGCCTTGCAATCTGTCACGGTGAAATTACTTTGCCTGATAGTCAAGGTTGACTGCTCCAAAGTATCAGTTTTACGCTTAATCTGTGGTTTTGAATATTTAGTACACCTTATGTACTGGTGAGTGACAAACCCCTTCCATCTCTTGGTTTGCCCCTTACGAATAGAAAACCCAGAATACACAGCATAGTCCTTGTACATACTGAACACATCCTTCCACGTTTCATATACACAACCAACAACAGGCTTTAAAACAATAGGAACATTAGGACACCACATTCTAGTGCCATTGGGTGTGTGGTGAACAGAAAATTCGTCATCCACATGAACACCTACAAAAAAAGGTATTGTTTAATAAATTATAACACGTATAGGTTAAAAAACAAATTTACTTGTAACATGAAACCTAACAAACTGATTCATATTACTGTATTCCCAAATACAACTTTAACACGTTTTCCAAAAATGCAAAAAAAAACCTGGTGGTACATTTTTTTGATGTCGCCAAAAAGTGTAGATGCTGGTGCATTTTTTTATGTAAACAAAAAATGTAATCTCGAATGTTTTCCCCTTCCAAAAAATATAAAAACTTAATACAAGTGTAACGGCATATTTTATAAAATCTTGTTTCATAAAAATAAAAAATAAAAATGGTTACACTTGTTTTTACGTTGAAAAAGATTACCACATTTTCAACCAAACTAACCAAAACATCATCTGTTTTTTTTCCCTCCTCTACCAACAAAAAAACAAATAATAATAATAATAATAATAATAATAATAATAATAATAACAACAAACTAAAAAACATTAAAACTAGGGGTGTTACAATAACCCTATAGATAAAAATTCATGGTTTCACATAAACAATGACCTGTGGATAGCAACTGTGTAAAAGTACAATTCTGAACAACATCTTAATCATCATTTGGGCCATTTTGATTCAGAAGTGAGGCTACACATAAAAAAAAACAAAAAAAATTAAGCAAGAAGAATCCAATGAACATCTAAACAAGAAATCCTTAATTTACACAACAGAAAAAAAAAAAAACAAAAAAAATGAACCAAGAAGAAACCAACGAAAATCTAAACAAGCATTTAAAGCTCTACATTTAATAAAACAGAAAAAAAATTATCACTCACCTGGAAGCTCTGAAGAAATAGGTTCAGGATCTTGTGTAACTCTACTCTCACCCAATGCATCTTCATCTTCATTAAATGCAAAAAGAGGTGAAAGATTATGTGGGACAACATTTAAGGGTGAACCAGGATCATCATTGAGATTGACTGTCCCCGTAACACCGGCAACAGTCCGATGTTGTTGGCTGTTCGAATCAGCCATGTTAAATGCAAATACTATTCAGTGGTGAGTAAGGTTTTTTTCTTTAACTCCACTCTCTGGTTTGAATCGATGATGTGAGATGAGAGATATGTATTAATGAAAAGGATGAGAGAAAAAGCAAAGTTGAAATTGAAAAGTGTACACACAAGTACAATGAATTAATTTAAAAGATGACAAGAAGAAGCAATATGTGCAGACACATAACCAGCCCATCACCATAATCTCTGAAATGTAAGAAAGAAAATGACGATCATGCCCTTACTCCTCTCAATCTAAATTCAAACGTGGATCAATCCTAGCCACATGTTAGAGTTTTCAGGGTTTACTCAACTGGAGTGAGTTTTCTCATTATAATTAGTCTATATATATATATATATATATATATATATATATATATATATCTTTTTCATTCATAATGTGTATGAACGGGCCTCGCCCTTCATGAGTCTTCGTGCCTAGCAAGAGTATGAGTGGGCCTAGCCCATGAGTGCCTTTGTGCCTCACACAAGTAAGAATGGGCCTAGCCCATTTGAGTCTCCGTGTTCCACACGGTGTAAGTGGGCCTAGCCCATAAGCGTCTCTGTGCCGCGCACGGGCGTAAGTTCATTGCGTGATATATATTCTTCAAATATATATTTTTAAGTTTAGTGAACCTCGTTCACATGTATAAGTATGTTTGGTTCGATTGTATATATTTTTTTTCACAAATATATATGTATATCTTTTCTAGATATAAGAATTAAAAATATTTATTTTTAACATCGTATTACAATTGTTGTACATGTATAATGTCCTTTATATGTGTACACTTCAACAAATGTATTTGTGTACATTACTATATACTCGTGTATTTATACATATACGTATACCATGTATATACGTTACTTGTATATGTTATTATCGATATTTATGTCATATTTATATGTATTTGTGTACATGTACTTTCTTGTATTCTTGCAATTTCACCAAGTGTATTAGTGTACGTATCTTGTATACTTATGTATTTACACTTAGTGATTATTTATTTTATACTTTCCGGAAATTAGAAGTGTTGAAAATATATATTTTCAAAGTTCTAAAAATATATTATTTTTAGAGTTCGTCGTAGTAACCGTTAATATATATTTTTCGTATCATGAATGCCCAAGTGTCGTTGGTGATATGTACACGCTCCTTGTTATGACGATATGTCGATCGTAGTCGATGATGATATATTTAATTCATTGTCGAATTTATATTATATGTCGGTTTCGGATATATATTATTTCGTCAATATATATATATATATATATATATATATATGTAACGGGTTATCCGATGTCCGTTGTCTACGTTTAGGGATATGACATAAGCATGTTCGTATATTTATTTTCGTGTAGTTACTTTCCATGTATCCGAACATTGGGAGGATGAGTATATATGCATAAAGATTGATATCCATGTTTATACTTTCAAGTATTTAGGAGGTTTCTTTATGTTTGTGTATTTGTATTTAGTTAGCCATTTCCCTAACTTCTAATACATACACATAACACATTTATACATATACACACATGATGAATTCTCTAAATTTATATATTTTCACCCTATATATATATACACATATATATATGTATATAGGTAAAGAGTAAAATACAAATGCGCTTATCGTACGATACGTACGCGATCATCCCAGCCGTTTGATCAGGTGCAGATCTGGTGCGAATTCAATACATATCGCATTTGAAAAAATGGTTAGCATGGGGTAGTGTGAAAAATGGCATGGGGTGTGTAGATGGACAAAATCGCATGTGTAAGATTTGAATATCGCATGTGAAAAAATGGCATGAGGTAATGTGAAAATGGCATGGGGTGTGTAGAATCGCATGTGGAAGATTGAATATCGCATGTGAAAAAATGGCTAGCATGGGGTAATGTGAAAAATAGCATGGGGTGTGTAGAATCGCATGTGGAAAATTGAATATCGCATGTGGAAAAATGGCATGGGGTAATGTGAAAAATGGCATGGGGTGTGTAGAATCGCATGTGGAAAATTTAATATCGCATGTGAAAAAATGGCATGGGTAATGTGAAAAATGGCATGGGGTGTGTAGAATCGCATGTGGAAAATTAAATATCGCATGTGAAAAAATGGCTAGCATGGGGTAATGTGAAAAATGGCATGGGGTGTGTAAAATCGCATGTGAAAAATTGAATATCGCATGTCAAAAATCTGTGTTTGTGTTACTGTTCATCTTCTTCCATTGTTGGTCGATCATTGTCAGTCTTCTTCCGTTTGACCCTTACAACTCCCAAATTAGTAGTTCTTATTATCGATATCGCACTAAAAGGAACGAAGGGAGGTTGGGGAAGGAGATTTTCAGGTTTTTGAATTTGATTTAGGGTTTGATTTTGAACTATCATCGGTCAATTACAGAGATTTATGACCTCACAATGACGTTTTTAACCTTCCTGGTATGATTTAGATATATTAAAATGATTAATTTAATCATTTAAATTAGTTTCGCCCGCGTTTGATCGATTGAAGATCGTACGGCTGAGGGCATCGCGTACATAATGTATGATAAGAGGTATTGTACGTTAACCGGCCTATATATATATATATAATTACCATTTTAACTTATGAAATATTCATAAGTGTTTAAGAAAGTTAATTAGGAGTTTAAGATCTTAAACTTTTCCATCAAGATTTGCCTAGTCATGATTTAGGTCACTAATCGCGTTTATTCATGTTAATCACCTTTTAATCACACCTTAATCATGATTAGGATTTTAGAAAATTTCGCCATAGTTTCCCCTAAACTATGGTGTTTTCCACGTTTTCAAAACGTATTTTAAACCATGTTTAAATCCCAAAATCATCTTCAATCTCAAATCAAGTTTCCATCAACTTTGCATGTACCATTTAACACATATTCACCTACATTTTCCCATGAGCTTATATATATTTTTTTTAACAAAAAAAACTCTAAAAATAATAACACTTTTTATATATTTTAACGAGACCATGAAAACTAACAATATTTCTCATGATCTTTAACTAGTTCAACCTTGTACCATAAACTTGTTTAAGCCATTCTTTGAGATCCTTATATCATAAATCATGATTTTAGTTTCTTGTAAAAGTTATATTTGTTAAAAATCACTTTCAAGTTTATTGTTTAAGCTCATAGATTATGAAGGTGATGATCTTGTTAGATCTAAACATCTTGATGTTTAGATCATTATTTTTAAGAATGTTCTTACAAGATCATGATACTAAACAACCTGCTTACCATAAACATCAAGTTCATGAAAACTAGTTTACACTAATCAACATAATAACACCTTATTTTCGTAAGCTTTTAAGTTAGATTTAGGGTTTTTAAGCTTTATTATACTAGTTTACACCCTATTATACAAGATGTTCAAGATGGCAAGTTGTACATTTATGATCTTCTTAACATAACAAGCATGAAAATGAGAGGTAGAAGGTCTTACTACTAGCACAAGGCTAGGGGAGTTCTTTGATGAAGATGAAGAAGAAAATATGAAGTTGTGGAAGCTCCAAATGGCTTCATAGTGCTTCCCCATGGCTTGAACCTTCTTTGATCAACTTGAAATGGTCCTGTAAAGCTTAGAATGTGGTGTTTAGTGTTTGAAAATGGATGGTTTAGGGTGCTTGGGTGTGGCCGAGAATGAGAGAGAGCAAGGAGGAGGTTGTGTTGTGAATTCTTGAAATGTTGAATGAAGGAAGGTATGGTGGTGGGCGGTTATAAAGATCTTGCAACTTTTGGTCAACATAAAATCCATCTTCCATGCTTATAACCATCATTCCTCTAAGTTGTAGGTTGAGGGTGTGTGGGGCCCCCATATTGATGAAAAGTTGGGCATGGGTTAGCTAGGTATGGTCTTTTGAATTGTTTAAATATTTATCATGTGCACAAACCAAATTATATATTTATGTAATTAGTGAAAGTCTTGGACCATTAGTGTGGTTAATGATGTTTAGGGTAGTAACTAGTCTTAACTAGTTCTTTAGACTAGTGTATTAGGTGTTAGGATGATAAAAATATCACTAGTTCGTTCGTCAGCCCAAAACCGGACCATATGTGAAAGGCGCGTCATAATTACCGGAAGCTATGTCTTTTTTAGATCTATTCAACACGTGTAATATACGGGGTTTATAAGGATGTAATTTTTTATTATTTGGTAGATTTATTCAACCCGATTATACACTGGTTTTTTTTTTAAAGATACGACGTTTTTAGTATTTAGTATACAAAATTACATTTATTTAATCTGTGTAATACACATGATTTTTAAAGATATAACTTTTTTACTATTTGATATATAAATTACATTTATTTAACCCATACAATATACGGGGTTCATAAAGATATAATCTTTTATTATTTAATATATAAAGTTACATTTATTTAACCCGTGTAATACACGGGGTTCTAACCTAGTTTGATATATATAGATAAATGACAAAACTTGTAATTCAAGGGCGGAACCATAGTGTAACGAGCCGTAGCACGGGCTACGACTCAACCCCGTATTCGTATTGTGTTTTTTGGGTTTTATACAAAGAATACCCCAAAAAATACGAGGATACCCTTAGCCAAAAATAGGATACTTGATATTTCTAAATCCCATTTTTTTATAAGCCCGAACATTTTACAACCCAAAAACTTATAGAATAACTAAGCCCGAATAATAAAATAAGCCCAAATTAACAATAATAGAATTGAAAGAAGACCCTAAATATAAGTGATAAAGTTGGCCCGGGAGACCCAAAACAATATTATAATTGAATAAGTGAGCTTGCTTGTCTTATGGTGGAAACCGAAACACATAGTTCTTGTCCTTTGGTTTATCGGGAAGTCAAGCTAGCTTTGATTTTACCGGTTGCAAACGCAACCATTGAAATATGTTTTTTTCTAAATTGAATGGGTCCGGAATATTTGAACAATGCTATGGTTTGTGAGGTCGAAAAATAAACTTTTAATAAAGTAGAGAAAGGTTAACATACTTCACGGCTTATCATACTTCACGTAGGAGACAATGGTAACCGTTGGATCATGGGTATAATCACGCATGGGACCACATAATCACGCATGGGACCACATAATCACGCATGGGATCCAAAATCACGCACATTATTTTGGTCAAAAAAATAATTACGCATGTTATATATTTCGTGAAGTACGTTAATGTACGTTAAGACGTGAAGTACATTATACTTTCTCTAATAAAGTAAAAGATGATGATGTGATAGAACGATTTAAAGCAATGAAAAAAGACGAGGATAAATCTATTGGTATTTATTTTACTTTATTTATTATCGTTTTTTTATTATTGTATGACTACATGGTAAAAATAATTCAGGATACCCCTAAATTAGCTTCGCAACTATTATAATTCACTCTTTTACTTTTTTTTTGAACGGCCAACAAACTCAATCCCGAGCACTCTCGGGGCACCCACTGGACAAACGGAGTACTCCGAGAGTAACCCGAGTCCACCACCAATTCCGGGGAAAACCCGGTAACCCACCCGCACGTAGGCACGACAGTGAAATTACCGGTAAAACCCGTTTGGCTCAAAGATCCAACCCAAGTTTCCCTGGGTCTCCTATCATTGCCCACCAATGTTTCACTCTGCACCAAGTGGGAGTCAAACCTGCATCTCCCAAGAGAAATACAAGCCCTCCATGATCTAGAAATCATTAGCAATTCACTCTTTTAGGTTCTGTTTGTTTTTTGCTAGAAGCACTTCAGAACCACTTATGTCTGCGCCGCGCAGACCACGCGCAGACATAAGGGTCTGCAGCTTGTTTGTTTTTTAGAAGTCTTTTCATTAAAAAACCTCTTCTTGGCCTCTTCTTCGCACAGACATAGAAACAAGTCTGCTTGCCTCTTCAAAACTCTTCTCCTCCAAAATAAACCCTAAAAAGAAACACCCAAGGAACAAGCAGCCGCTGTGCATCTCCTCTCCACCATCTCCACCTCCGCCATTAGCTCCGGCGCCGCCACACCACCTCGACGACCCAACCAGCCCCTCGACGACCTTGATTCGATTAAAGCTAAAAACGAAAATCTGGAGTAAACAGGATCGATTAACCTCTTGTACCTGTCGAAAATCGAGTGTAGAACAGTTCAGTGATCGATTGATTGCACTGAGTTGTGAGATTTTGAACGAATTTGATGAGTTTTGATGAAAATTAGGGTTTGGTGGCGGTGGGTTTGCGGTAGTGCTTGGTGGTAGTGATGAAGGCAGAGAGAGAGAGAGATCGAGGGAGGAGAGTGTGACGGGGTGGGTGGTTGCGACGGGGGAGGTTTGTAGTGTAGTGGTGACGGTGGTGGCGGTGGTGGCGGTGGGTTAGCGGTGGTGGCGGTGGTGGTGATGAAGGCAGAGAGGAGTGAGATGATAGGGAGGTTTGTGTTTGTGTGTGTCTTCACTGAGAAGATGTTATTATAAAATAAAAAAAACAAACCCACTTTTCCTTGCAGACTTTAGACCTTTGGTCCACCTCTTTTCCTGCAGATGCCTGCAGATGTGGTCCACAGACTGCAGACCTTTTTCCGCAGAAAAAACAAACAGCACCTTAGTTAATAGAACTTCACAAATTAAAAAATAACAAAAACCTTGAAAGAAATTAGCTATAGCAGGAGCGGGAGGGAGCGACACCCCGCGGGAAATAGGAAGAAGATGGCGGGAAAATGAAACCCTGGAAGGTTCCGGTCCCGAATTACTTGCATCCCCTTAAAACAAACAAACAAACACGCTAGCT
The DNA here is from genome assembly GCA_030545235.1 of Helianthus tuberosus. Lineage (NCBI taxonomy): Eukaryota > Viridiplantae > Streptophyta > Magnoliopsida > Asterales > Asteraceae > Helianthus > Helianthus tuberosus. Next base: position 113,706,961 of record CM060379.1, read on the forward strand.
AGCAGTATACATCCTCCTCTGATAATATATATATATATATACGTCAACTGGGTCTTATTATACATACGTTCTCTGCTTTGAAATGGGTAAAAGAAACAAGTCAAACTCATCATCGCTTCATGAAGAAGAAGAAGACCAACAAAATCAGACCGAATCTTCATCCTCTTCCAATGATAAGAGCTTGTACGAGGTATCTTATCTTTTATTCATCCTATTTATTACGTTTTCTATTTCCACATATTTTAACTCTACTTAATTTAGGGCTTTTTTGAATTTTGATTTCCTATTAAATTAGGGGTTTTTTTTTTTATTATTAAATAGACATTGATCATTCGAAGCTTACTATTTTTTTTGTGAATTGTCTAAACCCTAATTTTTGTTTTAACTTGAGATACACATGACCCTAATTTTGTAATCGATCACTGTACAAATTGATAGCCTAAAGTTTAGGCTATCAATTTGGGGCTGCTTAGGGCTGCAAATGAACCAAACGTTCAGCGAACAGTTCTTGAACCGTTCGATGGGAAGTTCGTTTGTGTTCGTTCGTTTAATAAATGAACATGAACAGAGGTGGCGGTTGTTCGTTTACGTTCGTGAACGTTTGGTAACGTGTTAGTTTGTGTTTGTGTTTGTTCGTTTATGTTAGATAGTTAATTAGGGTTTTTAACAGCTGTATTTTATCTAATACAACAAAATTACCACTAAGATATTATTTAATAAGTAATAAAATATTTAATTATGTTTATCAAGATTATGTCTAGTATGTTTGGATAACTGGGTTCGTATATATTGGGCGGATCTACGACATGTTTGTGATGAAAGATTTGTGTTAGTTTATGTTAGTGAACACTTGTTTGTATTCGTTTGCGTTCATGAACATTCGTTCGTTTTCGACAATGTTCATGAACGTTCGTTTGCGTTCGCATTTGTCAGATACCTAAAATTCACAAACAAACACGAACATGTTCATTTCCTTAATGAACAAACACAAATAGAAAATTCTTCGTGAACACATATTTTTCTTAACAAACGAACACAAACAAGGTCTTGTTCGTGTTCGTTTGGTTCGTGTGCAGCCCTAGGGCTGCGTATATAATACCTAGCTGCTTGAAGGGAGAGTTTCTGTTGATTGGTTAGAGATCTTATTGTTTCTTTGATGCTAGATATTTATATGTTTCAACTATTTTTAGACTAGTGTATTCTGTAAAAAAAGACCTAAAAATTGTGTGTCTAACAGGGTTACATAGTATATACAGAGAATAATATATGATAGTTACATAACTAGTCTGATAATATAGAATGCAGAATGTTCTAAAGGTACACTATATAAGAATATAATCCTATGCAGTTAATATTGGTGATATATTGGTTACATCGGTCTCCTAGTAAATATTGGTGTCAAATGGCCGGCCCTGAGAATTCGTGTACCCGAGCTCGAAAAAACATGCCTTTAGGCTTTACGAAATTGGGTATTGGGCTCACTAAGGCCATGTGTAGTCATAAAGCCCCTTTGGGGGCGTTATGCGACAAGTGGCGCGCCACGTCATACAGGGGCTTTATGAGGCATTATATCACTAGAGCGCGTAGTCATAAAGCCCTTACCCATCATTACCTAATTATTAATTTTCATTTTTATTAATTAATTAAAAAACACTTGATTATTTTTGATTGGTCAAAATTTTGAAACTCTCCTCCTTCACGCCGTGATCAACATACCGACCCCAACAATTTGAGACCCCATAGCGCCGCCTGCTGTGGTGTGGCGGGCGCTATGGGGCGCCATCCACCACAAAAAATCCTCCATCACGCCCCACTACGGATACTCTAAAGGTCTAAACCTAATGCCAATGTGCTAATAACTAATCTAAACCATAACAATAGTTTTGTAAGTGGGCCTATGTTGGTGTTTGTATGTGTATACCCTATTAATTAATTTTTTTTACATATACATATTGATTTTTTTTAATATAATGTGCCCTTCGAAATATCGGGCCCTGGCCATTGGTCCTCCCCGCCATCCCTCAGGGCCGGCCATGCAAATATCGGTACCGATATTATCGGTGATATTGACCGATATATCACCAATATTTGACCGATATATCACTGAATTATTGGTGTTAAATTGCTATATATATAACGAATGTCTCGCATACGTGATGTGCTCGCATCACACATCGGCTTTTGTGATTAAAACGCATTAGATCTCCACCCACTTTTAAAATCAAGATATAGAATGCCGAAAAAGGTTAACTATATAAGAATACAATCCTATGCAGTTAATATTGGTGATATATTGGTTACATCAGTCTCCTAATAAAATATTGGTGTCAAATATCGGTACTGAAATTATCGGTGATATTGACCGATATATCACATTATCACCAATATTTGACCGATATGTCATTGATATATCACTGAATTATTGGTGTTAAATTGCTAATTTGCTATATATATAAATTTTGCATGATATTAAAATTACTGATATCCTACCGACGCCTCACCGAGATAAACTTATATCTCAAATATCGGTCCTTGACCGATATCCGATATTTTACCGCATTAACTGCATAGATATAATCATAACTGTCTAATGTTTACGTATGTGGTTGGGAGTTGGGGATAAATTCTATCTTGATTCTGTGTCTTGTAGATACTTGGGGTGGAAAAAACTGCATCTCAACAGGAAATAAAAAAAGCATATCATAAGCTTGCATTGCGGCTACATCCTGACAAGAATCCTGGTGATGAGGTGAATGTTCGAGTCTCATTGCATCAGCTATATCACATGTAATCGTTCAGACAGTTTAACCGTTTGTTAACTTGTTCATATGCATATACAGGATGCCAAAGAAAAGTTTCAGCATCTGCAGAAAGTTATTTCAATACTTGGTGATGAAGAGAAACGCGCAGTTTATGATCAGACTGGATGTGTTGATGATGCAGTGAGTATCGTTCTTCACATCATATCATATTGCTCCGAGTTTTGTTGATTGGATTCGTTTTATATTATTTTATTTTATTCTGTTCTCTAACAGGATCTTGCTGGGGATGTGGTTCAAAATTTGAAAGATTTCTTTAAAACTATGTATAAAAAGGTATAAAAAGACTTACAAAAACATTCATAATTATTTTAAAACGCTACTATGTTTAATGTTATAAGATGGAAAACACAAATACTTGTGTAGGTTACAGAAGCTGATATTGAAGAGTTTGAATCCAATTACAGAGGATCCGAGTCTGAGAAAAACGATTTGATTGATCTTTACAAGAAGTACAAAGGTCGTATGGACAGGTACATATGTAAAATCATTTTTAAACCAATGGTTCGTTCGTTTTGAGATTCGATTTTCTAACTTCTATAATTTTCCACAGGCTCTTCTGTTCCATGCTATGCTCAGATCCTAAGCTTGATTCACATCGATTCAAAGATATACTTGATGAGGCAATTTCTGCTGGTAAGTTTAAGATGCCAATTTTCCCACAAAAAGATGTAGATTTTGTAACATTAGTCTTACTCTGCAGGAGAATTGAAGTCAACCAAAGCCTATCAAAAATGGGGTAAAAAAGTTTCTGAAACAGAACCACCCACAAACCCGTTGAAGCGTAGGGGAAAGTGAGTCCTATATATATTGTGAATTTGGGTCTGGTTAGGCTTGTTATGTTGTTTTGAATTCTGACATTTGACTAAATGCAGGCCAAAGAAAGAGTCGGATGATTTATATGCTATTATTTCACAAAGGCAAAGCGAAAGGAAAGGACGGGTAGACGAGATGTTTTCGTCTTTGGTGAGTAAATATGGCGGAGGTGAACCGTCTTCAGAGCCTACCGAAGAAGAGTTTGAAGCTGCAAGGGAAAAGCTCAAGAAACGCAAGGGTTCTAAGAAATCTAAGTGAAACTTAATCGAACTGTCATATTATCATTTGGGTTGTCTTCTGGTTCTATCTGTTGCCTTCGGAAACTAGTTTATTAATATTTCGTATCGACTCTATATCTGTTCTGATTTTAAAGTTGAATTAGATCCTATCTCCAGCTAGTGGTATTTATGGTCCAATTTATTCTGTTTTGACAAAAGTTCTAGGCAAACTATTAACAACAGTTTTGAAAGCTGACAAGCCAAATTGCATAATCTCAAACCAGTAAAGGGTATGGGGGCTGGCTTAGGCCCGGCCTGGCCCGGCGCTGGCGCCCCCCTCAGCCCGGCTTGTCCCAACTGGCTCCCACACGACGATCTCGTCGTGCCTCCCTTCTCTCACATATACCTATACATACATACATATATATACATAAAGGGGCTCATCTTTCACCCCCTAGGTCCATCCCCTTCAAGCCCTGTTTACATGGCGGTGATGTGGCGGCCCATCCCCTTGGGGATGAGGCTCTCCATACCCTCCAGTCTTATCTTATGAATGAACTGGTTGGGGGGCAAAAAGAACTATATTTGCTATGATTTTAGAACACTTAAGGAAGTTTAGTGTCTAAAAATGAGGGCAAGATTACCCTTCTGTTCTTTTACTTAACCTATGGCTATATATTAGAGTTCATAAAGTTGGAATTCTTACATAGTTTGTACCATATCGCTTGCCTGAAGAAACATTGCCAAAGAAAACCTTTATAAACAGAGAAGAGTAACTCAACAAAGTTTCTTAGCTGCTTTGTTTAGCTTCTCCGATGGGCCATTCGGTCTGATTAGTTTATTTTTTTTCTTGTATCATAGGCCGGTTCAAAATTGAATCGAAAATTTTGGTTTTGGTTTTGGTTTTGATTATGGTAATGGCTCAAAACTGAATCCAATTGCCCTGTACACACCCTTAAAATCACCAACCCGAGTGTTATATTTTCCACCGCATTGTACGAACACCAGTCTAATTACAACAAAATATAAGGAAACTTACAAACCACAATTAATTATATTTAAACACCCACTCATCTGTCCAACATTTCAAAACCACAATGAGGGGTCTCAAAACACCACTAAAACTAAAAGTAAACATAAACGTGTACACCCCAGTTGCCAGCCTCCTCTCTCACCCAATTGCCACCATTGTGTTGTCACATCTCAACACTCTCACCCCTCAATATAAACCACTTCATCTGCATGCTTTCTTCCAACCCTCTAACTAACCAAATTCAGTCATCAACAAAATGGCCCATGTTACCACCACCACCATCCTCTTCTTCTTCATTGCAGCATTAGCCTCTTCAGTATCAGCAATGGCACCCGCACCGGCTCCCGACACCGGAGCCGGGTTTGCCTCACCGGTCCCGGGCACCTTCATTGGACTGGCTTGCATCCTAACTGCAGTAGCCCACTTTAGGAACTGAACTAGATCATCTAAGAGGATGTGTGTTATTATATTATCTATTTATATTATGTTTTGTGTGTGTGTCTGTGTCTGTGTGTGTTGCATTTTATGTAATGCAAATGGATCTCTGTAACTGAAATCAATATTTGTTTTGTGTGTGCTGCATTTTATATTGTTGATGTTGAACAACAATCTACTTCAAATGTAGAAAACTGGATGTTTTCCATTTAATATATCTGGTTCATCAATATACTCTGATTAGAAATATATATATACACACACACACACACATACAGATATAATATTTACAGTGATTCAAATTAAGATTTCAGGATGCAGAGCCTTTAGATTCTTGATTATCCAACTCATGTTCTGCAACCAAAATGCAAGAATCCCCTTCCAAAGATGAAGAAGAGACTGCACTCTTCTTTCTTAAAAGCCCTGATTCTTTAGGTGCATTCAGCTTCTCTGTTGTGCACTGAACATCAGGTGTTATCCCAACTTGATCTATGGCATGAAGTGCTGGTGATAAGTATTTTGCAACCGTAATGAAGAGAGCCGATCCGTCGTGTAATTCGGTCACACTCTTCATAAACATATCATTTCATCAAGTTAACATATGGTTCATAAATAACAAGAAAAAGTCTGCAAATCAAAAGATTCAAAGAATTACCTGAATTTTTCCTTTCCCAAATGTTCTGTTGCCAATAAGCTTTGCTCTACCATTGTCATGAAGTGCACCTGCCAAGATTTCACTTGCACTTGCACTCCCTTCATTTACCTATATTCAAGAATGAAAATAATTAAGCCTTTAAACCTGCCAATCGTTCATGAACTTGTTCTGCGGAAAGTTCGTTTATTTAACAAACCAACGAACATGAACACAATTTTTTTGTTTATTTCATTAAACGAACGAACATTAACACATGTTTTGTTCGTTCTTTATGTTCGTGAACGTCCGTTTATGTTCGTTTATTTACATTTATTTATGTTTGTTTAAATTTAAATACATAAGTAGTTATATTTATATGAATATGAAACATAAAACAAACTTTCTAACTACTTATATAAACATAACTACTTGTTAATTGGCTTTATAGTAATAAAAAATTACAATATGTTCGTTTATGTTTAGTCAGTTATGTTAATTTGTGTTCATTTATGTTTGTTCAATTATGTTCAGTTGTGTTGTTTATTGTTTGTTAAATTATGTTCGTTTACGTTTGTGAACTATTCGTTTAGGTTTTAAATGAATGAACATAAACGAACACGCACATGCCCATTTTCTTAATAAACAAACATGAACAAAAAAATGTGTTCGATTATATGTTCGTGTTTGGTTAAAGTTAAATGAGCAAACACGAACATGTCTCTGTTAGTGTTCGTTCAGTTCATTTACAGGCCTAAAAATAATTGAATAAACTTCATTTCGAAATCTTGAAAATCGATGAAACTTACAAGAACGACTAGCGGATCGTGTGTGAGAGCGTGTCCGTTGATCATGTTAATAGGCAGCATGTTGCCGTCTCGATCTATTGTGTTTACAAGAGTTTCATCTCCATCTAGCCATATTTGTGCAACATCAAGTCCAGCTTTGACTAAACCACCCTGCAGTATGTTCATTCAAGTATGATTTACAGAAAGGTTAAACAAAACATGACCATATGTTGTTTTTAAAAAGTTGATTTTCGGGTACTTGCCGGATTGTTTCTAAGATCCAAGATGTATGACCCAACACCTTGATTTTCCAATTCGTGAATAGCGTCTTTCATATCATCAGCAGCAGTCTGTTTACAACACTAGTTTGATCAGTTTAAGATACGAAACGAATTAACTGTTCTTAATGTAACATAAACTAAAACTGGATTTTAACAATTGGGTCACCTGGGAAAAAGCTAACAACTTTACATATCCAGTTTTGGACACATGACCATCGGGAGTTCTATGAGGAATAATGGCACTTGATATCGGAGAAAGCTTAATGAACTCACGAGGTAATCTAACCTCTCGAAAACTAGAGTCAATTGCCAACTTTTTCCCCTGTAGAAACACAATAAACATCAGAACTTTTATTCTTTTTGCACATATCTGTAACAAAATTCAAGTTGGTAAGCTTACATTATGAACTTTGACCGTAACACTGGTCCCGACATGACCTCTGAGCTTCTGTGCAGCTGCCTCACCGCTAATTCCGTTAAGTCTTTCACCTGGTGGTAAACAAGATTCGATAACTTGCATTTAGATATTGTTGTTAAATAGGTAAACAAATAAATTCCGAATGGGAATTATAGATAAAGGCCATTATCATACCATTGATCTCAACCAACTCATCTCCTACATGGATTCCGGCTCGATCAGCTGGGCTACCCTCAACACAAGATAGTACAACCTAAAACAAGATACTCAACGTTTCAGCATTGTAGAAAATCGTAATCGATAAAGAAAATATGTTGAAAAGAGGATGTTATACGAACCAGATGACCGGTTTTTGGTTCAGTATTGACAAAGAGACCGACTCCTTGTACATTTCCATCACTTCCAATTCTGAAACTTTGGTATTCCTGCTTGTTTGAGTCATAACTCAGCATTAGATAATACAAAAAAAGAAAAACTAAAAATAATGAAAGTTGATCTTGTGAAAACTTGAAATCCGGTTGATGTACCTTTGGACTGATGATGCGAGTGAACGGGTCTCCAAGAGTAGAAAGCATTCCTTTGATCTTGCTATATGCTGCATCAGCTGTTCTAAGAGGAAGCATTTCAACCATTGTTTGTTGTAGCTTTGAGTCCCAATCTGCAAAACAAAGGGTTATTCATCAAAAACTGTAACATCTAATTTTTGTGAACTTTTTTATTTCTCTATCCATATATCAAATCACACAATATTCTATATTCCACCATCCTCTTATAAATGGAAACAAAACAAGAGTTAAGCACATAAACAAATTACTCTACCCTGATGATTAAAAGTTGGATCAACGAACGTCTCTCTGATCAAACCCCAAGTCTCCACAAGCGTTCGCTGTCAAACCAAATTATCATCTTATCATATTAAACCATTCACAATAAGAAACCCAAAAACACCAAAAAAAACATGCCTAGTCAACTGTTACATCAGAAAAAAAAACACTCGTTCACATAAAAACTCAAAAATAAAAAAAAAACATGCCTAGTCAACTGTTACGTCAGAAAAACACTCATTCTTCCAAAACATAAAACCTCAAAAATAAAAATAAAAAAAACATGCCACATCATCACCACCGTATTAATATTTAACCGCTCATTCTCTCCCCACATAATACATATATTAACATTACACTGGGGCCCACCACTAGTTAGTTTTTTGGTGTTTTGTGGAGAAACTAACACAAAAAACCAATGTTTTAAAAACCGGTTTTTAAATCAAACCGGATTAGGCTAAAAAATGGTTCAACTGGTTGAACCACGTTGTATCGAGCGGTTCAACCGGGTTGACTAGCTAACTCTATAATTTCATAAATTGCAACATCAACTCAAAAGTTAATCAAAAAATGCATGATTACATATTAAAAGATGATTCAAAAGTAAATCCATAATAAAGAATAATCCAAAAGATAATCGAAAATCATTCAATCTTCCAACAAACTCTTTTAAATGAAAGTGTACGATATGTTTAAGCCATTTGAGTGTTGAATACATCAAGTTCACGATCGCATAAAACATGAAATTCACTATTTTCGTTTCATACAATATTAGATAAGAACTTTTAGTTACGAATAATCATAACATATAACAAGTACGTAAGATAAGTAACATATATAATAAGAATAATCATAATATATAACAAGTACGTAAGATAAGTAACATATATAATAAAAATAAGTAACAACCCAAACTAAAATAACCCTGGGCCGGTACCGGTATTACGTTTCAAACCGGTATACCGGATTTTACCGCCGGTACAAACCTTATGCCGTTTCACTTATTTACCGGGGTGTTTCGTACCGGATTTATATCTGGAAACGGTAATACCGGTATAACCGGCCGGTATTTACCGGTTTTTAAAACATTGCAAAAAACATCACTTAAAAACGAGTCTAACAATAAGAAAAACATGGCGATGTGGCAAAAACGCCCAAAAACGTCCTATTGTGGATACTCTTAGCTCTTATATTCAAGCTAAAAAAAATCAAACTTGGAAGAAACCCATACAGGCAAAACATCAAACACCTTATCTGCACAACTCAAACAAACTACCAACAAGACATAATCAACTACCTCATGAGTCCGAGAAGCCGGGAACGCTATCGTCAAAGATTCAGCCAAAGCAGGAGAATCCAAACACACCGAAACCGCAGCAACAACACCAATCAAACCTCTAGCAATAGAATCAACCAGTTTCCTATTAGATTCAACCAATTCACCATTTCCAACTTGTGGGTTCGTTTTTGTTACATTTGTCTTAGGTAAAGCTTTCGCTACCGGCAATCCTTTACACCTGCTACGAATAATACGATAACGAGTAACATTGAAACAAGAAAATGGGTGTTTATAGCACGTAATTGAAGTGGGTGTTTGAGGGATTTTGGTGTAGATTGATGAAACGGGACAAGGGGTGTTGAGATCAAGATGAGATCGGTGGAGAGTGTTCATGATTTTTGGCAGGTTTCTTGGAGAAAAATGATGAAGAAACAATTGGAAAGAGAGTTGAAAGATGAATCTTTTTTGTTTGTGGTGTGTGAGTTTGTTGCGTAGGCGTAAATGTTTGTCGGAAGTGGAAGTATCTGAAGAGCCTCATGTGGGCCTCCACGTGGATATGCAGTTGTGGCTCCAAGTGTGAAGATACTTGTGATGAGATCTTACCATTAAATTAAAACCTTATTAATAATCAACTAATTTGTGCATATAATAATTTAACAATTGGCTTTGGGAGTCTTTCAAAAAAAATAGAAATTTTTCTTTTTAACCTTAAAGTTTTAATGTTTAACAATTTAAGTTTAAACTTCTAATCTTTGTTTTCTTTTTAATCCTAAAGTTTTAATATTTGACAATTTACCCTACAATTTTAATCTTTGACAATTTAAGTTAAAAAATTTTAATCTTTCTTTCCTTTTTAACCCTAAAGTTTTAATCTTTGACAATTTAAGTTTAAAGTTTTAATCTTTGATAATTTAACCCCTTTGATTAATTTGATTCTTTTACTTCTAATTCAAAAGTTTTCATCTTTTGCGATTTAATCACTTTGATTCTTTTTTACTTGTGTGTTGTAATCTTCACTTTGGTGGTTTTTCAAAGAAAAAATAGTTATGCATATGGTTGTTCTAACTTTGTCATTGGGGTTTTTTTTTTTTTTTAAAAATGATTTTTTTTTTTTTACTTTTCATCCAAAAGTATTTCATAAATTACTTTTAACCCAAAACTATTTGTTTTTTACTTTTAACATTAAACCTTTTATCTTTTGCAATCTATACTCACAACTTTTTTTTACTTTCAACTTTGGTCCTTTATAGTTTTCATTTTCCGCTTTATGATTCGTTCTAAATTTTGTGACTTAAAACATCTCAACGTGCGTCTTTGGTTTAGCGTTTTCACGTTTTGGTATAAATTTTGCGAGTTAACACGACGCAACGTACGTGTGTGGGTGAACGTTTTTACATCGTCTATTTTTTCCTGTTTGACAGGTTCAACATAACGTGTGCGTCCTAAATCGACTTAGTTATAACTAAATAATCCCCCCCTGCATTGCGGCGGGTCGTAATTCTAGTTTTGAATAAGTTTGCATTTTGAATATACTGCCAAAATGGTCACTGAGATTTGGTCGCTTTTATCATTTTAGTTCAAAACTTAAACGTTTTGAATCTGAGTCCTTGTGATTTCAATTTTGTTGTCATTTTCATCCAAAATCAAAATTTGGTGAAATTATTTAGCTAACATCCAGTTTTTTTGTATTTTTTATTCCTTTTAATGAAGAGCAAAATGGGTTTTTAACGTTTTATTCTAACAAATTAAAAAAAGATATCTGATTTTGTCCTTCATTAAAAGGGAGGAAAAAGACAAAAAAACTGGATGTTAACTGAAAAATCTGACCAGATTTTGATTTTGAATGAAAATGGCAACAAAATTGAAATCACAGGTACCCAGATTCAAAAGGTTTAAGTTTTGGACTAAAGTGGCAAAAGTGACCAAACCTCAGGGGCCATTTTGACAGTTTACTCTTGCATTTTTATTGTTAAAATTTGAGTTAATTCCCCGGATGGTCCCAGTTGTTTATTATTTTGAGATCCCAATTTCAACTCCCACTAGCATCACTTTAAAGAACGTTGATGGTAGCAATGAAGTGTAGAACTAGGTCTCTCTGGAGGTCGCTAGTTTGAAACCGAGCTGAACTAGGTCAATCGCAGTGGGTCTTCGGACGGGCGGATTTTCCCCGGAACTGGTGGCTCGGGTATGCATTCAACTCTGACCATTATGGAGGAGGCAATGCATTTGCTCGATTGAGAGCATCCCAGAATGTTTATCCAATTTAGTTAGCCGCCAAAAAAAAAATAGAGTATGAGTAAGCGTTGTCATTTAAAAAAAAGTATGTTTTTATGAAATTTTAGAATTATGAAGTATTTTCAAATTTGATATGATGGGTATAAAACATGCATAGGGTTGTCTCGATCTTACCGATTTTTCACTCGTAGGGCTAAGTTTACTGAAAATTTTTGTAAAATATTAGATTTTTAAGGGCCCGACTCCTACCGATTTGGATTTTGAGAGCCCGACCTCCACTGAGTTTTCGTTCAAACTCCGCCACTGGCCCTACATATTAAACCATAGAAAAAGAACTCTCACATATTTGTCATTTAGACAAAACCAAACCAATACGGAAATACCTAAAAAGTTATAATCAAGATGCCTATTGGTACCCCGAGTTTGACAAGTGTGCTCACATATTTGGTGTTTTTCGTTATCTATATGAAACTTTTGTTGGAAATCAGACCCTTGATCAAACGCGTAAAATACGGTATGAACGAACTGTTCGACTCTTATATTATTTATCAATGAAAAACACACAAATACAATAACCCTAACCATCTATTTATACTAAACTCATTCTAGTCATATCCTGACTCAAACACTATTGATATAAATAAATAAATAAAGAGTTAATTACATAATTAGTCCCTGTGGTTTGCACAAAGTAACATACTCAGGTACTAATAGTTTAAAATCACATTCTAGGGTATTAACTTTTCATTTTGTAACGTTTGGAGGTATTAACATTATTTGTAGGTTTAAAATCACATTCTATATTAGTACCTAAGTATGTTATTTTGTGCAAACCACAAGGACTAACTATGTTAATACCCTAGAAGTTAATACCTCCAAACGTTACAAAATGAAAAGTTAATACCCTAGAAGGTGATTTTAAACTATTAGTACCTAAGTATGTTATTTTGTGCAAACCACAAAGACTAACTATGTAATTAACTCATAAATAAACCAACTAGATAACCCTATGTCCCTATCTAATTCAAACTAATAGTTATCCCTGTAAAGACTCCACAAATAATTCACCAATAATTATCTATAACCCGTTTAACAATTATCTCCTAAATTCAAGATAAACTTCTTCAACTTTCATTTATTTACTACTGTTATGTAGTATTCAAAATCTCACTGGAAAACGAAAAAAAAAAAAAAAAAATTGTGTTGATACATCTAGCACCGTATTTTTAATTTTTAAAACTTAATAAAGTATTGTTAAGAAAATTTCTCATATTTCTCATTATTAAACATATAGTATCATATTTCTCATTATTAAACATATACGTGTGTTACTTTAATTTTACAAACTGCCAAATATAAAGTCTTTTAAAACAGAGTTAAATGTCATTTTAGTCCCTGTGGTTGAGTCATTTTGTTAGTTTAGTCCAAGGGTTTCATTTTTCGCCTATAGTTTCAAAAAGGTTTCACCGTTGCCATTTTAGTCCACTGGGTTAGCTTCATTCACTAGTTCTGTTAAAGAGAATGGCAACTCGATCATTTTATATGTAATTCTTTTAACTAGAATGGCAATTCGGCCATATAAAATGACCGAATCGTCCTTATTGTTAACAAAAAAAAAATAGATGAAGTTAACCCAATAGACTAAAATGGTAACGGTGAAACCTTTTTGGACCCACAGACAAAAAATGAAACCTTGGGACTAAACTGCTAAAATAGCCTAAAACACATGGACTAAAATAACATTCAACTCTTTAAAACATTAGAGTAAAATGCACGGATAGTCCTTGTGGTTTGGTGAAATTTTACCTTTAGTCCCCAACTTTTCAAAATTACACTCTTAGTCCCTGTGGTTTGACAAGTTGTTACTCGGATAGTCCCCAAAGCGGATGGATGTTAGTTTTTCTGGTTAAGTGAGTGTGAAATGACAAGGACTATCCGAGTAACAACTTGTCAAACCACAGGGACTATCTGAGTAACAACTTGTCAAACCACATGGACTATCCGAGTAACCTTCATCCGCTTTAGGGACTATCCAAGTAACAACTTGTCAAACCACGGAAACTATGAGTGTAATTCTGAAAAGTTGGGGACTAAAGGTGAAATTTCACCAAACCACAGGGACTATCCGTGTATTTTACTCAAAACATTATAAACATCCAAGATATAGCGTGATGGTAACATGCAAATGCTTTAGTTTGAGATAATAATTTTGCAACTAACGTTTACAAAATAGTGTTCATAAATCCAACCGAAACGTTACGACGATTCAACCCCGTTGAAGTTATTTCGTATATTTTTAAGGATCAAATTTCATACTTCGAATTTCACATAGAAAACTTCTTTTCAGACAAAAAAAAAGTTTTTCTATCCGATTATTGATTTTGTGTACAAGTAAAATTTCACACGATTCGAAAATTATTTAAGTTTGATTGAAACGATAACTCAAAACCTAATTATATTTGCTCAAATCTGTCACTAATGATAGTTATCAAGGTTTTTAGTTTGTTGATTGAATTATTTATTACATGTTTCATAGACTTTCAGAAAAGGGTAGCGGCGCATCTTGTTGCTCGCTTACCTGCGATATTGATGTAAAGTGCACTTATTATTTTTAAGAAAAAGAACTCAATCCATTATAAAATCAATAAAAAGTATTATTAATTCAATGCCGAAAATAGTTCTAATTTTCAAATTTCACACAAAAGAAGGATATCCAGATGGATAAAAAATGTAAATATTATTCACAAATAATAGTAATTAAAAAAAAACCTATACTAATGGCGTATGAAGGTTTCCAATTTCTTGTAGGGTTTCAAAAATCGGGCATGTCGTCGAAAAATCTATCCAACCGGTATGCTTGCATCCTCAAGTTATCAAGATTCGGAATAGGTCCAGGAATATCAACCATCGATAGTGGCGGTAGAGATTCACTTGAATGATGATCAAAAGGTGCCACACGACCATCCAAAGGTTTGTCTTCGGTCTTGACACTTTTACTCGCACTCGACGAACAAAGATACAAATCGTTAGGTGATAAAAGATTCCAAGAACCATTGGCAACCAATTTTCTAATCCTTTTGGTCCTAGGTTTTCTGCCTATTGTTGCAAATAAGAATAACAAGTTCCCAACATTATCATCGTCAATAGGTCTTTTACACGGTCTACCACGACCACGCCGAACCTTATTCATTGGCATATAAGTTGTGATCAATGTGTTATATGATTAGTATAAGAGAAAGGAGGGTTTTATATAGTATCTAACGACCGGAACAAGAATAAGATCAATTATAGTAAAAGAAGGATTTGGTGCATATAATTTGTGATCGATGTGTTATATGATTAGTATAGGAGATAGGAGGGTTTTATATAGTATCCATTAGATCAGTTTTATTATAGTAAAATAAGGATTTGGTGATGGGAAGTTAGTTACCAAATTTAACTTATCGCCTTCCAAAAAAAACCAAATTTAACTTATGTTCCTTGGGGAGGAAGCAATAAAAAATAAATCTATTTTGTTTCTATTATTTTATCTTATATGTTTGTTTAAATATATCAACTTTATTTATAGAAATACCAAGATGATGGATTGCATATACAAGAAGTGGATAATATATTGTTCTTAGTTAATCTTCTAAATGTTACCATAATCTTTTTTTTCTTGTGGTAGAGACTCTTCATTTAGGAAAAATTCAATTCATAGCATGGGTTAAAACTAAGAATATATTGGTGTAATTTAAGAGTGAGAGTAGGAGTAGAGTAGTATTCGCCGTTAAAATAGTTACAGTGACGAAAAACCCATTGGAGGTTATCGGATGTCCTACGCACAAAACATAAACATGATTTGTTTCAAAGCATTATATGGTGTCTTTTTTTAACAAGAAACTAACTGAATCCTAAATACTCTTATGTGATTTGAATTTCATCCATATCATTTGTCCGTTTCGTGCCCTACCCTCAGGTGTTACGAATACTTGAGTGCATCAACCATTGGGTTTTGATGTTACTTTGCATTCGGCATTTGACGACAACCACGCCCTCTTTCTACCTGCCCACCGACCATCTTAATTTTTATACGAGTAAAATGCCAGGATAGTCCCCGTGGTTTGGTAAAATAGGGTGGGAGTTGGCTACAAAGTCCATTTTTCCTACAAAGTGTAAAAAGTCATAAAAACCATAATGTCAACCATAAAACACACTCAAAACCCACAAATAACAAAGTGAAGATTACTAAAACACCATATTTGTGGGTTTTGTGTTATGTTTTGGATGATAAGACTTTGATTATCAAATGACTAACATTAGTGTGTTTTATGTTGATTATCATGTTGTGTTTTATATTCATAGTTCTACGATGGTGTGTTTGAAGTTTTATGGACTGTTAGGGTTTGGATATTGTGTTTTAATGATATTCACTTTGTTATTTTTGAGTTGTGAGTGTGTTTTATTACTGAAATTGTGGTGTTTTATGACTTTGTACACTTTGTAGGAAAAATGGACTTTGTAGGCGATCCCCACCCTGGTAAAATAATACCTATAGTCCCCAACTTTTGGAAATTACATTCATGTTCCCTATGGTTTATTACTTTGTTACTCAGATAGTCCCTAAGTCAACGGGCGTTCGTTCCTGTCGTTAAATGTGGTCACGTGTTGTACATGTAAGGGCATTTTCGTCCATTAATGCATTAAAACCCCGTACACCTCATTATTAAAACCCACCGAAACATTTCCCCCAAACCTAACCTACATCAAACACAACAACGTCCATCATCTCTGTGTTCATCTTCACCAATGGTGTTGTGCAATTGTGGACAACATACAATCATTCTCACATCCTGGACAGATTTAAACCATGGTCGACGTTTCTACTCATGTCCTGACATGGCAAGTTTCTGAAATTGATATCAATTTAGACGATTCGCATCTCTGATCTTCGTTCACTTTTTACAGAACCCTAGATGTAGACGGTTCATAGGGTAGGTGGAACCCCCCCCCCCCCCCCCCCGGTGTCAATCATACCTGGGCTTTTAAGACACAGGTCCCAGCTTGAGCTTAAGGTTGCACAAGTGCAAGGGAAAAATAGGCTGAAGAACAAGATCATTGTTGTGTTGTTTGTCATTTTAGGGTTTTTAAGGCTGACTTTAATTTGTGGTTAAAATATGTAATGCAATATGCTTTGGTTGAAAATGTAATGGAATGTTATATGAAGAAACTATTATGTATGTGTTACAATGTGCAATGGTGTATACTGTGTTATGGTTCAAATGTGTAAACTGTGCAAAATCTTTCAAGTGTGGACATGTTAAATAACAACCAAATCTGGACATAAAAAATTTAAAAGTCAAGTAGTATGGACATGTTAAATGTGTAAAAGTGCATTAGGTTGCAAATGGGTCAAATAAATGACACCCAAAAAACAAATACAACAACATAAAGTGCAGTAGTGTGCAAATGGTTAAAATGTTCAAACGGGTCAAATAAATGACAACCAAAACTGTGGGACAGAAACAACAACATAAAGTGCAGTAGTGTGCAAGTGTGTACATACATGACACACCAACAACCAAATGTGGGCGTTTAAGACTGCATCACATAAATGACAATGTCACACCCCAACCGATGGCGGAATCATCGGGGCGCGGCACTGAGAGAAACAGATTGTTCAAATAAATTCCATAACGACTAAATTACCAAATAGTTTAAATATTATGTCCCATACCATAACCCATAAGATAATCTAGTTATTACAGACAGAGATATTCTTCAAACAAATAAAACATGTTCCGACAACTCAGATTTTCAAATAAAATAAAATAAATTGTCTTTGTTTCTAGACTCTTTCCTAGCCTCGATTTCACAGCAAGCCAAGCATTCTAACATCTTAAGCACCTGCCACATACGTTAAAGTAAAAGTCAATACACATAGTGTAAAGGTGAGCATACAAGTTTAATAGATATAATAGAGTTCGAAATCGTTTACGCATAACCAGCACGTACAACGTGTGAAATGAAGCACGTAAGTTATCGACATGATCCTATCAATACCAATGACTGCGGGTTGACTGCGCAAGGCAGTTCGTAATACACACTCACCACTGTGAGCCATGTAATTAATTGTCCTTAACAACCCCTGAGTGAACAGGTGTTGAGTCCAAACTATAGTACTATCGTTGCTAAGGCAGGCAGACAGCAATCCATGTGTAAACATAACAAACAAGCAATCAGTGAGTCACGTATACATGCAGTAGCGGGTAATGTTAAAAGTATTGCATAGTGTGTTCAATGTGATTTAGAATAAGTGTCACACCCCGATATTTCCACGTATTACCGGTGGGCCCGGTGGGGAGTATCGTGACGTAGTTGATATCATCATAGACAATTTATCACAGTTTATATACACAGCGGAAGTCGAAAGATAAAATCATTACAAACCGAATGAAAGTAATATCATTTATTACAAAACGATTGTAAAGGATCCACAGGCGGATCAAAGTTTAAAAGAAACATTGTTCAGCAGATTTATAACATCTAAGCTTGCAAGACTCTTTATTGATGCTAGGAGTAGCCAGCTTATTCCATTTAGTACGTGCACTTAGCCTTTTTGGAAAATACGTCAGTTTACACTGGTAAATACAATTAACCGACTCATTTTGAAAATGTTTAAGAAAATTGATTTGAATGCACAAGGCACAAAATATCTTTTATAACTTGGAACAATTATTTAAAAATAATCTTGTATACAGATTTAAATGTTTGCCGTCTGTCAGGGCCGGTTAGAAGAGTCGGACGAGATTAACTGACACACCACAGGTATAATACCCACAAGGAATTTTCCTTATTGTGGGGTACCTTTTATACATACGCGACTGTCAGGTGTATGCCTACACCCCGTGCTTAAGTCGTGGCCATTTCAATGAATGAGCCGAGGATATCCAGGACATGGTTATTAACCCCCCAAAAGCCATATACCAAACAAAACAGATTAAAACGAGTTATGCAATTATATTAATCACAGTCCGATTTAAACAATTACATACCCAACCAAGCGGTATTATTATAATACCGTATCCCAAGCCCGTATAACGGAAAATAAGTTAAAAGTATTTACCTGAGCAAGTATATATCACAATCAGCGAGTGCAAGTATCTTTTACTGGTCTCCTAATCTGGAACGAAGGTTTTAATAACCTATTAGATTCCTAACGGGTCTTAATTAAGTCTAAACTTAGACCGGTTAGTTTTAAAGGAAGATACACGATTCGAAACGCATGATTAAGCGAAGACCGGAATAGAATGTGATTTAGACCCGACAATTTTGAAGACTTGTATAATATGGGTAAACTAAACACATTCTGGATTTTGAGATAAAAATGATAAGGTTTGACCCGTTTCGGTTAATTTATGCAAACTAGTTACATAAACCGTACCGAACGCGAAAAATGCATAATGGGTATACAAATGAGTCATGAACAGGTTTCCTAAGTTAATATGCCCTAAATATGTTGTGATATCAGTAGGATACCTTCCATTATGCCCAAAATGGATTTAAACTCAAATTATGCCCCGTATGGGTATTTTGGTCATTTTAAAGTTTATAAAAGAGTTTAAATATTAATCTGAGTTTCAGGTCTGATATAATCAGTAAAAATATTTATTTTTATAAGTCATAATAGTAGGGTATTGCATATATGTAAAATTTACCTTTTATAACCAAACTATGCACCGTATGGGCATTTTGGTAATTTCACATAAGCTTTAAAGGTCAAAATTAGAATTCTGAGTTCAAAACTTTTGCTTACTGTTTAATTATAAAAATTTACTTAAAACATCAGTAGGTATTAAGTCTTATATGTTAAAAATAGTTTTAACCCATACTATGCGCTTAAAACGAGTAAAAGTCGGTTTTAAGCGATTTTCGGGTTTAAATAAGAAATCTGAGTTTTTGATCAGTTTATAAAATTAAAAATATTTTATTTATCATATAAAATCAGTAGCAAAAAGTTTGGTATCAAAATATTATGTAAAACTCATTTTATTCAAGAAAAGGGTATAACCGACAATTACCGAAATATAGCAAGAACCCTATGTTATGCTCAGCTTAAAAATAAATAAAAATCTTCAAAAATCCCAAAATATTATATTACATCAGTGGGTGAAAAGTTTGGTGTTAAAATTTGGGTTTAGATAGGCTTTATGCTAATTACGCAGTTTAATTAATAAAAAGCTTTTTAATTACGATATTGAACATAACTCCTAATCTAGACCTCAAACTGATGTCAAATTTTTAGGACAAGTTTATAAATCAGTAATAAAGGCTTTTGTCCTCTCACATTTTCAAAAATCTCGTTTTAAAGTCAAAAGGGCATAATGGTCAACATTTAGGCATATAACGGAAACATGCAAATGAATCGGATAACTAAGGAACCAAGTTGTATAACCTCAGAGGGTTATACTATTCTATAACCTGGTCCTAATAGAGCTCTAAGGCATTTCTAAAATGTGCTACATTGGGTCAGAACTGAAAGTCAAAGCAAAAGTCTACTTTTGCGACTTTCGGTTTCGAACCGAGCTTAAACTGAAAATTGTCGGGTTGAACATGTTTAGACATGTTGTTACATTAATTACCAAGTTATACAAGTGATAAAACAGGTTTCATGGCTTCTACATTGTTAGTTATGTGTTTATTCGAAAATTAGCTTTCTGTTGACTTTTTATAATTAAGTTTGACCTGACAATTGACCTAGTTAGAGTGGGAATCAGAGGGTGCCCTTTTAAGGGTTTATTACCCACATAATTACCAACTCAAAGCTACTTTCAATTCGAGAATTGACTGGACCATTAGTGATTAATCACTAAGTCAAACCTTAATTACGACGCGTTTGACTTTAGGCCATTAAACTAATAAAACTGAATTTAGAGAGGTTAAGGAAGCTTACTGAAGTACTAAGCACGACTAATGATCCTTAGGGAATGGTCTTGAGCTCTAGGAGACTCCAGAAAATAAGTTAGAATGATTTTCAAAGTGCAAGTCAATTGTTTGCAACCAAAAGCTCATTATATAGTGAATTAGATTGCATAAGATGCTTACAACAAAGTCTATGCATGATCCCTGATGCATAACAAGTGTCCCTATGCATGCAAAAACTGTTGGCCACGCTCCTGGATCCAAAAACCATGCAAATAAGTCGGTTTAACAGGCTGCACAGGCACCGGTCATGCAATCTGGTTGCTAGTGGTCCTCAGGCAGCCCACGCAAGACCCAGACAAGGTCTATGCGGCCGGTATGAATGCCAGGCTCAGGTTACAAGTTTATCAGAATTGCAATTTTGGTCCCTGGTCCTTCTAATAGTTGTTTTAACTTTATTTATTGCACTTTTAACCCTCCAACTTGACTTTTAAGGACTCCAAATTATAAACCAACTTTGATAAGTCCCCGGTTAGTTATACGATTACCGAAAAGTCCTGAACTTCAATGTTGACGCTTTTAACCCTTCACATACGAATGTTAGCGTGTCTTTCTTATACGAAATCAAAACCTTGTGAAATTTTTATCACTTATTCTAGTGAGTATAATTAACCGTTACAAAGCTTCGGGTTTGCTAAAAAGGTCACTCAGAGGTATAAATTAAACATGTTGACACATTTAACCCTTGCGGTTTGTAATCTTTCACTTTCTTCCACAAACGGCTTCATATGATTCATAATTCATTCGTTTAAGGGTATAAACATCGTGTAGGGTTGTTAGAAGGTATAATTATCCAATGTTGACACTTTGAATCCTTTTACACACGTACTTTCTTTGTTTGTCAAATTTAGTCACGTGTCTTCATTATATTGGTCGTGATTTTACGAGGTGTTACAATAAGTAACGTATGTAACACCAAAAAGTGCATAAAGCAAAAAGGGTTCGAGTATACTCACAGCGATGATGGATTGAAGGGAGCGCTAGAGCGGAATTAGCCTGATCAGAACGATAGCACAACGATAAGAGGCGCGTAAAATGATGCAAGTGTACCAGGGATCGGACGGTAATCCGATCGGATGGCAATCCGATCGGATGGCCAGTCGATCGGGTGGCAATCCGTTCGGATGGTCATCCGATCGGATGGCCATTCGATTGGATTGTCACCTCGTTTGGTGAGGATGTGTTTGTGTATGATGGTTTGCCTTTTGAAGTTTTCATTGTAGCATTTTGAAAATAGAGAAGTATCTCTACCTTTCAGGTCGGTCGATCGAACGGCCGTTCGATCAGGTAGCAATCCGATTGGCGAGACTTCTCAGATTAAGAACAAGTTCACAGCAGGACGGTCACTCGATCGGATGACTATCCGATCGGGTGGCAATCCATACTGAACATGTTGAAAATTGTTAAGTGTTGAAGTCCAAAACATCACATGGTCAGATGGTCGTTCGATCGGGTGGCAACCCGATCGGGCGGCAATCCGTTCGACGTTCCAAACCTTGAAAAGGTGAGTTAATATTTTAAGTGTGGGACCCAGGTGTAAACCGATCGTGTGGCACTCCGATCGGATGGCTGTCCGATCGGACAGCAATCCGTCCCAGTCGACCTGATCGTCTTTATACTTGGTTGTTTTGTTAGTTTGCGTTTTCTCAAGACTGTACAATAACGTATCAAACAACAGAAACCTCGTCAAGACTTAGTGACCCGATCGGATAGGAACCACCCTAGTCCGACCAATTAACTGTTCGAGACGGTGTTTCATGTTTAACCCAAAATCAGTAATCTCTCGGATAGAATTCAGATCTGGAACTAACATACCACTAAGAATGAGTAGGAGGTCAGAGCAAGGTCCGAATCTATCGGTTTTGAGTGCATTGAGTGTAAAAGAGTTGAAAGAAAGTTAGAAAACTATCTTTCAATCCTTTTCACCATGAATATGTTCAGATCTATGAAAGATCTTTGTTTATTCATGTGGAAATCGTTCAGATCTAAGTTGTTCTTGGTGGATTGAAGTCAAAACATGAACCATGATGACATTATCCGAAAACACCTCAAATCTACTGATCTCACGGTTAAAAGTTAAGACTTAAAAGATAGAAAGGTGTAGGAGTGCTTGTAGATCAAGAAAGTACAATATTTAGGTTGAAAACTTACAAGAATCGGGAGAAATCGAGAGAAATGAAGGCTGGAGCGAGTTGAGTTGAGTGAGAGCTGTCACATCAACTGATGTGACATATGAGGGGTATTTATAGGGTTTCCTAAAATGGAAAGGGTGGAAGAGGTTAGTCGATCGGGTGGCAGTCTGATCGGGTGGCAACTCGATCGGATGGCAATCCGACCGGATGGCCACTCGGTCGGTTGGCCACTCGATCCACGAGTCCGACGCGATGAGTTTTGTCGTTTTGATTCGAGTGTTGAGCGTTGCGATGCGATTCGAGAGAGCGATGCAATAGATTTACCCATTAAATTACTTTTAATCCCAACTACTATATCTAACATACAATCACTATAATTAACTTGCGTTTAGCGTTTTCGATTCGATTGCGATGCGATAGAATTGCGAATGCGATTAACACCTCAACATAAACATAACATGCACAAATAACACATAAATAGCACACACACGTAAAACAATAACCAGAACACATAATTCGAGTTGCGAATGGATAGCGATAAAGATAAGTCGATTAAACATGCGATTAAGCCTTGATTATTAACAAGTACTCCACATAATATAACTAACGCGATAACATAATATTGACTATCTACGAGTCAAAGTAGTCAAAACAGGAATTGGGCAAGGAGTGACAGATCGCAATTAGCAATCTTGTCTTCCTTTGACTTCAATCTTGACTTTGACTTTCGAAACACGGGGTGTTACAGCCTCCCCTTCTTAAGGGAATTTCGTCCTGAAATTAGGCTGAAGCCGTAACAAACAACTGCGGGTACTTTGCCTTCATGTCGCTTTCGAGTTCCCAAGTGAACTCTGCGCCTCGTTTGCCTTCCCAGCGAACTTTGACAATGGGAATGAGCGAGCATCGGAGCTGCTTGGTTTGGCGGTCCATGATTTCGATAGGCTTTTCCACGAAGTGTAGTGTTTCGTTTACTTGAAGATCTTCGAGCGGTACATGTAAATCATCATCAGCAAGGCACTTTCTGAGGTTCGAAACATGGAAAGTCAGGTGGACGTTATTAAGTTCCTCCGGTAGTTCGAGTCTGTAAGCCACTTTTCCGATCCTTTCCAGAATCTTAAAGGGTCCCACATATCGAGGCACGAGCTTTCCTCTCTTGCCGAATCTGACTACACCCTTCCAAGGTGATACCTTTAGGAGTACATGGTCTCCAACGTCAAATTCGATGGGCTTGCGTCATCTACGGCGTAACTTTTCTGACGGCTCTGAGCTTTCAGTAGATTGTCTCGAATTTGGAGGATTTTGCCAGTCATTTCTTGCAGTAGCTCAGGACCGGCTAATTGCGAGTGCCTGATCTCGTGCCATACAATAGGCGATCGACATCTTCTTCGATACAATGCCTCAAATGGTGCCATTTGAATGTTGGAATGATAACTGTTATTGTACGAGAATTCGACCAAGGGTAAGTATGCGTCCCAATTTCCACCGAAATCTATGACACACGAACTGAGCATGTCTTCAAGGGTACGAATCGTTCTTTCAGTCTGACCGTTGGTTTGAGGGTGGAAAGCGGTACTTAGATTAAGCACAGTACCGAGAGTAGCTTAAATGTTTCCCAACAACGCGAGGTAAACCGAGCATCACGGTTAGAGATGATGTCGCGAGGCGTCCCAGGTCGACAAATGATCTCTTTGGTGTAGATTCGGGCTAATTTTTCTACCTTGTAGTCTTCTCGTATTGGCAGAAAGTGAGCTGATTTAGTCAAACAGTCAACGACAACCCAGATGCTGTCGTGACCTGAGGGCGTTCGCGGAAGCTTCGTTATGAAATCCATAGCTATACTCTCCCACTTCCACACAGGGATCTTGGGTTGAACGAGTAAGCCAGAGGGTCTTTGGTGCTCAGCCATGACCTTTGAGCAGGTTAGGCACTTCAAAACATAGAGGGCGATATCCCTCTTCATGCCCGGCCACCAGTACTTATAGCGCAGGTCCTGGTACATCTCGTCAGCACCGGGATGAATAGAATATCGGAATTTGTGGGCTTCGTCCATCAAAATCTGTCGTAAGTTGGTCCGTTTAGGGATCCACATTCGGTCCAGATAATGGAATATCCCATTCGACTTATTTTCTAGCTGGGTTCCATCGTTGAGAGTCCTTTTCTTCTTCAAAGTGCGCTCATTAAAGCAGGCATGTTGGGCTTCGCGGATGAGGGTTTCGAGATCATATTGGGCTTGAGTATCACGGGCGCTAAGCAAATAACTCCGTCTGCTGAGAGCGTCGGCAACGACATTTGCTTTGCCAGGATGATAACGAATCTCACAGTTATAATCGTTGAGAAGTTCTACCCACCGGCGTTGATGCATATTTAGTTCTTTCTGATCAAAGATGTGTTGTAGGCTTAT
This sequence comes from Helianthus tuberosus, assembly GCA_030545235.1. NCBI lineage: Eukaryota > Viridiplantae > Streptophyta > Magnoliopsida > Asterales > Asteraceae > Helianthus > Helianthus tuberosus. The sequence goes on from CM060379.1 coordinate 113,732,232, forward strand.
ATGGTCGGTGAAGATCGTACACTTGGTACCATAAAGGTAGTGTCGCCAAATCTTTAACGCAAAAACAACTGTGCGTAGCTTGAGATCGTGGGTTGTATAGTTCTTCTCATGGATTTTGAGCTGACGAGATGAGTAAGCAATAAACTTGTCTCGTTGCATGAGAACACAACCAAGACCAAGGTCCGAGGCATCACAATAGACAATAAAGTCATCATTTCCGTCGGGTAAAGTGAGAACAGGAGCATTGCAAAGCATGTACTTGAGGGTTTGAAAGACAGTCTCTTGTCCAGTTCCCCAAACAAAAGGCTTGTATTTGGGCGTGAGGGCAGTAAGCGGAACGGCGATTTTAGAGAACCCTTCAATAAACCGGCGATAATAGCCCGCTAGTTCGAGAAAAGAACGGACTTCAGACGGGTTCTTGGGTGTAACCCAACTCTTGACAGCTTCGATCTTCGTGGGGTCGACGTGAATACCTGAACTATTAACAATGTGACCGAGGAATTGAACCTCTTCTAGCTAGAATTCACACTTAGAGAACTTGGCATAGAGTCGATTCCTCCGGAGTAGCTCGAGAACCAAACGTAGATGTTGCGCGTGTTCGGCTTTCGACTTGGAATAAATCAGGATATCATCCATGAACACGATGACGAAACGGTCGAGAAAAGGTTTACACACGTGATTCATCAGATTCATAAAAACCGCGGGTGCATTGGTTAAACCAAAAGGCATAACAACGAACTCGTAGTGGCCGTATCGAGTGCGAGAAGCGGTTTTGGGAATATCCTCCTCTTGTATGCGTAGCTGGTGCTAGCCTGAGCGTAGATCGATCTTGGAAAAACACGTAGCACCTTGTAACTGGTCAAACAAATCATCGATGTGAGGCAGAGGGTAACGATTCTTGATTGTCAGCTTATTCAATTCCCGATAGTCGATGCACATCCGGAACGACCCATCCTTCTTTTTGACGAAAAGGACTGGTGCGCCCCAAGGAGAGGTGCTAGGGCGAATAAAGCCTTTGTCAAGCAATTCCTGGAGCTGACTCGAGAGTTCGCGCATTTCGTATGGAGCGAGTCGATAAGGAGCTCTTGCAATAGGGTTTGCTCCAGGAATGAGGTCGATGCGAAAGGCGATATCACGCCTTGGAGGTAAACCTGGGAGATCTTCAGGAAAAACATTAGGGAATTCACAAACAAAGGGGACGTCTTTCACTTAAGTCTTTCCTTTCTTTTCCTTCTCCGCTACTACAATGTTAGCCACGAAAGCTCTGTATTCCTTGCGGAGATACTTGCTAGCTTGGATACATGACATAAGCTTGAGATCCTTCGAGAGAGTTTCACCATAAACACATAATTGATCACCATTAGCGAGAGAGAATCGAATCATCTTATCGAAGCAAACAACTTCAGCATGGTTTTCGCGAAGAAAGTCCATTCCTCTTATGACATCAAAACTACCGAGCTGCATCGGAATAACGTCGATAGGAAAGATGTGATTGTTGAGTTCGAGAGTACAATCACGAAGAACAGAGTTGACGGCGACAGTTCTTCCGGTAGTGACTTCAACATCGAACGTCGAGGGGAGATGGGCGCACTTATGATTAAGAATCTTTTCGAACTCAAACGATACAAAACAGTTATCGGCTCCAGTATCAAACAAACACGAAGCATAAATACCATTCACAAGGAACGTACCATTGACCACGTTGTTGTCAGCCTGAGCCTGGCACACATTAATGTTGAAAGTTCGAGCACGAGCAGCATGTTGCTGTTGTTGCTGAGGCTGCTGCTGTTGTTGCTCTTGCTTCACAACCCGATTGGGGCATATGTTTACGAAGTGGATGGGATCACCACACGCAAAGCAGACTCTAGCGTTGACCGCGGGTGCCGGAGCTGCTTGATGGCCTTGAGGGGCAGGGAGCAGAGCTTGATGAGCATTAGCTGGTGCTGGTGCTTGTCGAGGACCTGTACGCCAGTTGGCGGTGAAGTGGCCGTACATGTTGCAATGCACGCAAAATCTGCAAGCGATTCCCACGGGATGATGGTAGGTACATGTCGGGCAAGCAGGGTGAGGACCAGTGTAGGCACGCTTGGCAGGCGGTGCTTGGGTAACTGGTGCTGCAGCTGATCGGTATTGAGGTTGCTGCTGAGTTGGTACAGCTTGAAGCGTGGCAGCAGTGGTTACGACATCGTTCTTGTTGTTGGAGTTGCTGTTGTTCTTCCTCTTGCGACGAGAGGCTTTTGAAGACTGAGGAGTGGCGACGGTTTCAGCGGTTTGTACGGTGGTAGCTTGATGCAAGTTCTTTGAGGCTTTGTCCCAGACACCAGTCTTGACTCGCTTGTCGTTGATTTCAGCGGCAAGCAGGTAAGTTTCTTCGATTGATGCTGGCTTTGAAGCTTGCACAAAATCTGCGACACAATCTGGCAGAGCTCGAATGTACTTCTTGATTGCCATATCAGAAGTCTTAACTTGATCAGGACAGATAATACTGAGCTGCTTGAAGCGAGCAGTTAAAGCAGCATTGTCACCCTTTTTCTGCTTGATGTGCCAGAATTCGTCCTCCAACTTTTGGCGCTCATGGGGAGGACAGAACTCTTCCAACATGACGTTCTTCAACTCATCCCATGTCAATCCATAAGCTGCATCGTTTCCGCGTTTGTTTCTCTCGACCGTCCACCAGTCTAAAGCGAGGGACTGGAAGACGCCGGTAGCATTCAGAGTGCGGAGTTCGTCAGGATAGCCACTCTGGTGCAGGGTGACCTTCGATCAAATCAAACCATTGGAATAAGGCCGTAGGACCATCTTCGCCAGTAAATTCTTTCGGTCCACAAGCTTTAAACTGCTTAAAGCTAAAAGTAGCTTTGGGAGTATTGGTCCTTGATTCCTCAGAAGATTTGCTCGCATTCTCGTGTAGTTCACTCACGATCTAAGGAATAACCTTCGCCATTTTCTTAGTAACCATAGAGGCGAGGAGTTTGTCTGCTTGCTTTCGGCGAGCAACTTGAGTAGCGAGAGATCCAGATGATGACATTGTCTGCAACAGACATCGCCATAGGACTCAAACACAATATAATCGAATCTCACCTCACATGCCTAATACTACTAAAGCTCAGGAACATTGTCATGCAAACTCATAGGCACAAAATCACAGATTCACATAAGTCACAGAAGCACATAAGCACGTAAAGCACATAAGCACATAGTTCATGTAAGCACATATTTGCACGAATTCACCTTCCTATATTGCACATATTCGCCCACATACGTAATCGTGTTCCTTTATCATTCAAGTTTCGCGTGTTTGAGAATAGCGATTGCGATTAGCGAGCAACATAACGAGTAGTAGAGCATGCGTATAATCCCCAATAATGCCGATTTGTTAGCGTGTTGAGATAGATGTGCAGTGCGAGTCACGTGTGTCGATCAAAGTGATAGCGAAAAGCGAATAAATCACCAAAAATCGTAACACACAAAAAGATAAAATCACATAAAATACATAAAATCCACATAAGATGACATATATCAGAGTCGGCAGTTGCGGGCTCAGAATCGGAACACATAGAAATCAAGAATAGATTGTCTGCGGCTGATAGACGTCGACTAACCAAAGTGATTCGACTATTCACAAGGACGTTTAGCACACACTTTGACCTTCGGGACTGTGCTCTCGCCTCGAATCTGGGCGAATGGCACGCATCCTTCTAGTTATAGTGCGACTTTAAGTCGTTGGAGTCCGTCGAGGCTTTGGTGAGAGTTTTGTAAAACCAAAATAGAGATCGGAACAAGTCGTCGAGGTTCGAGTTTCACCCCTAACTTAGCGACTTCGTTCCTGTTTTAATAAAATAAGGAAGAATTATGCGTCAAAGTATGGATTTCACTCCTGATTCAACGCAAATTCTCCTATTTATAGATAAAAATGCGGGTCGAACAAGCGATCTATTCGAGAGTTTGCGGTTTTCATACCTAATCTTGACCTGACCGCTCGTTCTTTTTAGAGTGCAGTGATAGTGCAGTGCAGGCGAGGATAGCGAAAAATAACAAGTAGGCTCGTACAAGACCCCTAAGGGTATGCACAAGTCGGTCTGTTGGTACTTAACTATAGACTAGGTCGTTTCTAAGACGTCGACCCGGACTAGGTCGAGTCTTGCCTAATTCCCTATAGTTATGGCTCTGATACCAATCTGTCATACCCCAACCGATGGCGGAATCATCGGGGCGCGGTACTGAGCGAAACAGATTGTTCAAAGAAATTCCATAACGACTAAATTACCAAATAGTTTAAATATTATGTCCTATACCATAACCCATAAGATAATCAAGTTATTACAGACAGAGATATTCTTCAAACAAATAAAACATGGTTCGACAACTCAGATTTTCAAATAAAATAAAATAAATTGTCTTTGTTTCTAGACTCTTTCCTAGCCTCGATTTCACAGCAAGCCAAGCATTCTAACATCTTAAGCACCTGCCACATACGTTAAGGTAAAAGTCAATACACATAGTGTAAAGGTGAGCATACAAGTTTAATAGATATAATAGAGTTCGAAATCGTTTACGCATAACCAGCACGTACAACGTGTGAAATGAAGCACATAAGTTATCATCATGATCCTATCAATACCAATGACTGCAGGTTGACTGCGCAAGGCAGTTCGTAATACACATTCACCACTGTGAGCCATGTAATTCATTGTCCTTAACAACCCCTGAGTGAACAGGTGCTGATTCCAAACTATAGTACTATCGTTGCTAAGGCAGGTAGACAACAATCCATGTGTAAACATAACAAACAAGCAATCATTGAGTCACGTATACATGCAGTAGCGGTTAGCGTTAAAAGTATTGCGTAGTGTGTTCGATGTGATTTAGAATAAGTAACGTATATAACACCCAAAAGTGCATAAATCAAAAAGGGTTCGAGTATACTCACAACGATGATGGATTGAAGGGAGCGCTAGAGCGGAATTAGCCTGATCAGAACGATAGCACAATGATAAGCGGCGCATAAAACGATGCAAGTGTACCAGGGATCGGATGGTAACTCGATCGGATGGCAATCCGATCGGATGGCCAGTCGATCGTGTGGCAATCCAATCGGATGGTCATCCGATCGGATGGCCATTCGATTGGATTATCACCTCGTTTGGTGAGGATGTGTTTGTGTATGATGGTTTGCCTTTTGAAGTTTTCATTGTAGCATTTTGAAAATAGAGAAGTATCTCTACCTTTCAGGTCGGTCGATCGAACGGCCGTTCGATCGGGTAGCAATCCGATTGGCGAGACTTCTCAGATTGAGAACAAGTTCACAGCAGGACGGTCACTCGATCGGATGACTATCCGATCGGGTGGCAATCCGTATTGAACATGTTGAAAATTGTTAAGTGTTGAAGTCCAAAACATCACATGGTCGGATGGTCGTTCGATCGGGTGGCAACCCGATCGGGCGGCAATCCGTTCGACGTTCCAAACCTTGAAAATGTGAGTTAATAGTTTAAGTGTGGGACCCAGGTGTAAGTCGATCGGGTGGCTGTCCGATCGGGGGGCTGTCCGATCGGGTGGCAATCCGATCGGATGGCTGTCCGATCGGACGGCAATCCGTCCCAGTTGACCTGATCGTCTTTTCACTTGGTTGTTTCGTTAGTTTGCGTTTTCTCAAGACTGTACAATAACGTATCAAACAACAGAAACCTCGTCAAGACTTAGTGACCCGATCGGATAGGAACCACCCTAGTCCGACCAATTAACTGTTCGAGACGGTGTTTCATGTTTAACCCGAAATCAGTAATCTCTCGGATAGAATTCAGATCTGGAACTAACATACCACTAAGAATGAGTAGGAGGTCAGAGCAAGGTCCGAATCTATCGGTTTTGAGTGCATTGAGTGTAAAAGAGTTGAAAGAAAGTTAGAAAACCATCTTTCAATCATTTTCACCATGAATATGTTCAGATCTACGAAAGATCTTTGTTTATTCATGTGGAAATCGTTCAGATCTAAGTTGTTCTTGGTGGATTGAAGTCAAAACATGAAGTTCATAAGAACACCATGGTGACATCATCCGAAAACACCTCAAATCCACTGATCTCACAGTTAAAAGTTAAGATTTAAAAGATAGAAAGGTGTAGGAGTGCGTGTAGATCAAGAAAGTACAAGATTTAGGTTGAAAACTTACAAGAATCAGGAGAAATCGAGAGAAATGAAGGCTGGAGCGAGTTGAGTCGAGTGAGAGCTGTCACATCAACTGATGTGACATATGAGGGGTATTTATAGGGTTTCCTAAAATGGAAAGGGAGGAAGAGGTTGGTCGATTGGGTGGCAGACCGATCGGGTGGCAACCCGATCGGGTGGCAACTCCGATCGGGTTGCCACTCGGTCGGTTGGCCACTCGATCCACGAGTCCGGCGTGATGAGTTTTGTCATTTCGATTCGAGTGTTGAGCGTTGCGATGCGATTCGAGAGAGCGATGCAATAGATTTACCCATTAAATTACTTTTAATCCCAGCTACTATATCTAACATACAATCACTATAATTAACTTGCGTTTAGCGTTTAGCGTTTTCGATTCGATTGTTATGCGATAGAATTGCAATTGCGATTAACACCTCAACATAAACATAACATGCACAAATAACACATAAATAGCACACACACGTAAAACAATAACCAGAATACATAATTCGAGTTGCGAATGCGATAGCGATAAGCGATAAGGCGATTAAACATGCGATTAATATGCGATTAAGCCTCAATTATTAACAAGTACTCCACATAATACAACTAACGCGATAACATAATATTGACTATCTACGAGTCAAAGTAGTCAAAACAGGAATTGGGCAAGGAGTGACAGATCGCAATTAGCAATCTTGTCTTCCTTTGACTTCAATCTTGACTTTGACTTTGACTTTCGAAACACGGGGTGTTACAGACAACCACAACAATCTATCTAACTGCAACGTTTTTAAGACATAAAATAACCACAAAACAACCTAAAATCTAGACATTTAAGACATAAACAACCACAAAGACAACCTAAAATCTGCATAACATAAATGGCATATATAAAAAATACCTTGCATAACATAAATTCCATAATATCCATAAGATTTAAAGGATCATAAACATCCATACAAGTTTAAAGTTTAAAAAGCTACCATAACATCCACCATAATAACAACAACCAAAAAACTTACTAAAGTTCAAAAACCATTAAAACTGACATAGACTACCAAATGTTTTAAGACAACAAAAACCACAACAATCTATCAAACACTTGGACTAGGTTGTCCATCTTTCAACTCCTTTGCCTTTTCCCATTTCTTTGCTTGTTTAGTCGTCTTTGGTTGTTTCCTCCCTTTTCTTTACCACAACCCCTAGAGTTGTGACCCTTACCCCCACATTTCTTGCATGTAACTGTTTTCAATCTCCTTGTCATTTTTCAACCATTGTCCACTACAACATGTGCATCAGCCTCAACATTCTTCTTCTTCTTCTTCCTTTGTGAACTTTTTCCTGCCCTTTCAACATCATCCGGCATCTCAACTTGATCTTTTCTCCTTTTCTTCTTAGGTCTGCCAATTGGTTTATGATGCAAGGGTAGGGTTAAGGTTGTTGGAGAATCTGATTCGGGCCACACATCTATGCCATTGACGGGTTTAATTTTGTGGGAGTAAACCCTCTTCCATGTGTACAATAGATAGCAATCAAGCACCCAAGATTCGGGTGGCCCGACCTCTTGCCCATTCAAAGCCATGTCTCAGTTAACTGCAACAACATGTCTACATGGAAATCCTGATATTTTCCATTCCCTGTAACTACATACCCTCTCCACAATATCTACTACATACTGAGAATGCGTTGTACCACTAAACTGTGAACTTATCTTTCCACTCACCTGATACTTGGTCCCTGTCACAACCCAACCGATGGCGGAAACATCGGGGTGAGGCACTGAGCGAAACAGATTGTCCAAGAGAATCCATAACACTATTAGTGACAATATATTTAACGTCATGTCCCATACCATAACATATAAAGCATAAATAGTTATTACATATATTGTTCTCAAAGACAAATATTGTTCCGACAACTCATAAATTATTCGTGGGTTTCTAGACCACCTAATCTTGATTCATCACAGCAAGCATAGAACAACATCCTAAACACATGTCACATACGTTAAAATAGGGGTGTGCAATAACCGAACCGTTAACCAAAACCGAACTGAAAACCGACAAAACCAAACCGAAATTAACCGAAACCGAATTAACCGAAAGTCGGTTAACGGATATTTTTTTTACCATCGGTTAACCGAAATTAACCGAACCGAACGAATCATTTTTTTTTTTTTATATATTTCTAGCTTTTATACCTCTATTTCATGTTTTATACTTTCATATCATGTAATAATACCTCTATTTCATTTATTTATGTCTTCATTTCATTTATTTATACCTTCATTTCATTTATTTATACCTCCATTTTATGTATTTAAACATCTATTCATGCATTTATACCTTCATTTCATTTATTTGTACATCCATTTCATGTATTTATACATCTATATCTATTTCATGTATTTATACCTCCATTACATGTATTTCTAAGCAAAAAAATAGCTCTTGTTTGAATTGGTTATTAACCGAAAATTAACCGAACCAAACCGAAAACCGACAAATTAACCGAATTAATCGAAACAATTAACCGGTGACTTTGGTTACGGTTACGGATAATGCTAATAACCAAACCGAACCGAACCGTGCACACCCCTATGTTAAAATTGGTCAATATACATAGTGTAAAGGTGAGTACACAAGTTTAATAGCATATAGTAGCGAAAAGCGATTTACGCATAACCAGCATGTAACACGTTGAAATGTGAAGCAAGTAAGCTATCGACAATGAAGTATGCACAGACATGACTGCGAGTTGTAGAATGCGCAACATATATCACCACTGTGACATGTGAAGTAAAACCCTTAACAACCCCTGTCAACGACAGGTGCTGAGTCCAAACTATAGTACTATCGTTGTTAAGGTGTCAGGCAACAATCACTGTGTAAACATAACATACAAGCATTTATCGAATAACACGTATAACATGTAGAGCAATTAGCGTATAAAAAGTGTTTGCGTTGTGTGTCGGGGTGATTTGATATAGGTAATGTATGTAACACCCAAAAGTGCGTTAACCGAAAAGGGATCGAGTATACTCACAGTTCGTGTTTAATAAATAAACACAAGCTTGGATTAAAGGAAGCGCTTGAGAGATTAGCCTGATCACAGTGCGACAATATAAGCGTTGAACAGTGCGTAAAACGACGTGTCGGTGAGAAGAGTGATCGAATGGTGGTTCGATCGGATGGCCATCCGGACGAATGGTCATCCAGACGGATGATTGTTCGGTCGGATGGTCATTCGACTGTGGGAGGTGTGTTTGTTGAACTTTTGAAGTTTTCGTTGTAGTATAAGTTAAGTCATTCAATCGGATGGTCATCTGGACGGACGACCGTTCGATCGGATGACTGTTCGATTGAAACTGATGATCTTTGAAAATTTTGTAAAAGTTTAAGTGTTTAACTTATAAAATCAAGTCACCCGGTCGAATAGTGGTTCGATCGGATGGTCGTCCGATCGAATGACTATTCGGTTGAGCAACTGTTTGCTTGAACTTCGTAAAAAAAACATCTAAGTTGAAAAGTTTGTGGTTTGACGGAGACGGTGTGCCAACGTGTTAAACAACGGAAACCACATCAAGTCCAACTCGTTCGATCGGACGGGAATCACCCCGTTGGATCAGAACCAACTGTTCTTGACGGAGTTTCATATTCAACCCGTGAATCGGTCGTCTCTCCGGTAGAAATCCATTCTCAGACCGGTTCTCCACTAGAGAATGAGTAGAGAGCCCGAACGAGTCCAGATACTAACGGTTTTGAGTGAAAAGTAAAAGATGTTGAAGGAAAGTTTGAAACAGTTTGAAAATGTTTAGATTTATGTCAAAATTAGTGTAAAAACGTATGGAAATCCATTAGATCTGAACCGTTCTTAGTGAAATGATGTCACACTTTAGTGTTCATAAGAACTCTATGATGACGTCACCCTAGAACAGCCCAAATCCAGTGATTTCATGGTGAAAAGGTTAGATTTGTTGGAGAAGATGATGAGAAAGTGTGTAGTGATGATGAAAGTACAAGATTTAGGAAGAAAACTTACAAGAATCGCGAGGAATCGAGAGAAAAGAGGCTGAGAGTACAAGATTTAGCGTCTGCGATTAGTTTGCGATGCGATAGAGTTGCGATTGCGTTTGCGAATAACACCTTTAACATAACATCAGCACACACAGGTAAAGCACATAATAACACATACACATAGAATAATATCCAATAACTGCGATTCGAGTTGCCATGCGATAGCGTTAAGTAGATTAGCGTTTAATAACGTTTATCGCATTGTTACTTCACATATTACAAATCGTAAACAAAAATAGCGTTAACTAAAGTATTGATTATCGAGTCGGTGAATACAAGCAATAATTAAGTCAGAAATGAGAGATCTGAATGTTGACTTTGACTTCCCTCGGAAAGTCGGGTTGTTACAGTCCCACCACCCCACCTAACAATGTAATTCACAGCTTGTTCCTTAATTTCATTAAGTTTTTCAGTGGCATGAGGGGTAAGAGGATCATTACACTTGCCTATTTGTCTAATGACTCAGGGACTATTTGAGTAACAAAATAATAAACCACAGGGAATGTGATTGTAATTTTCAAAAGTTGGGGAGTATAGGTGTTATTTTACTAAACCACAGGGATCATCCGGGCATTTTACTCTTTTTATATATCAAATTTGATCCAGTGTGGTTATGCTAAATAACTCATGTTGGTTTTGTTTTTCTGGATATTTAGGAAATTATAATAACATTATTTATAATTTAGATGTTGAATTTTATGATAATATCGGGATGATTTTAACTACAAGAGAAAAAAACAATATTTTTGCCTTCGCTTTTATCTTTACCTAAACCCTCAGTATTTAAGATGTTTCCTTGGTTACATCGTTACAATATTTGGGCTCTTTAGGAATATGTTTGTAAGAACTTTAGATAGCTCCTTTAACAATTCTTTCAATTAAATAATAATAGTAGTGGTACGCCTGGGAGAGCCAAGGGGCTGGTGGCGGTCGAGTAATCGACCTTGGCCACAACGCCTGGTATCACGGTGGTTGGCACGTCGTTCCCTGCCGTTCAAAAAAAAGTTCATATTATATATTTTTTCTTAGTTTACAAAAAGTTCACTCGTTACCAATTGTTTTCTCGATTGCAACACTTTTTCTTTCTTAGAGTGATTGACGTAAAAACTTATGTAAAGATAGTGAAAAGTTTATCTTGCCCTTAACTTAATGAAACTAGTTGATTTTCTGCACGCCCGTTGCAGCGGGCGCGGGGACCCAATGACTGTAAAACGCGTGTCGGCAAGCAGATACCGAATATCAAAACATAAATAAAAATGACGTAGTAAGGATAGTCACTCCGTCCTAAATAAGCGATTTTAAATAACCTAATATATAACAATAGGACCCACACGTCCTACACGTTGGAAATTTGGTTGTTTTCAGTTCAGTTATTACGGTGCTAGCACGTTAAAATATGGATGAGCTCGTACCGGCAACGACACCGAAAGTACCGATCCGGAAAATCTTGAAGTTAGTTACCGGCACCGAAAATACTCGGTACAATACGGTATGGTATTTGAAGGTAAAAATCAATAAATACATGTATGGTGCTAGACCAGTGTCGAACCGAAAGTAATGATTCTGAAAACGCCAAAAGGTGGGTACCAAATTGGTACCGAAAATGATTTGGTATAGGAAATTTGGTACCGATACGATACCGGTTTGATTACAAGATTTGATACGATTTGCTCATCAATAATCTAAATATCCAAGTTAATTTTACATGCTACAATTCATTCATTACAGAAAAAGACAAAAAAAAAGCAAAATAAGTTGTTGTGTCTATAAAACCCCATTCAAACGAAATACATTTTACTTACTGTGTGTATGAAAAGTTATCTAAACGGTGCAATTACTTGCATTGCTACGTTGCTATTGGATTTGATGAGCTCGGTACCAACCGCTACCGAAATCCCCAAAAGTGGGTACATGTACCGAATATGCCGGTTACGGTACGGTTCGGTACCGGTCGGTACTGGTACGGCACCGGTATCTGAGGGTAAAAACCGGTGCCAAACGGTACCGAAAATACACCCGGTTTGGTAAATTTTATACCGGTACCGGTACCCGTACCTGATACTATTTACTCATCACTTAAGATGTTACTATTCATTCATTTGTATTTTTAATATATAGGTAATGAAAAGAAAAGAGAAAAATGTTCGAATTGTCCCTGTGGTTTGCTCTTTTTTCACCTTTAGTCCCTAACATTCTAAAATTACAGCTATAGTCCCCAACTTTTGCAATTTCGTTCCCGAATAGCCCCTAGGCCTAACATCAGTTGTTTTTCTCAGTTAAGATGGTGTGAAATGACAAAAATACCCTTACTAAAAAAACAAAATAATTTAACCTATTTAGTAGATTTATTTATATGTGGGACCCACTCTTTTATAAAAAACAAAAAACAAAAAAACAACCCTACTCCCACCCTACCCCACCCCCACCTTCATCTCTCTTTCTTCTTTTGTTCCCACTCCCTGCATCTCCATCCACCCCACCCTCTTACCACCTTCACCACCACCACAACCACCACTAACTCACCCCGTCGGAAAAACGCCACCGCCACATCCTCCCACCATCATCTTCAACCTCATCCACCAGTACCACTGCAACCATCACCCTTCAACCTCGACAATCGACGATTGATGTTCGGGTGGTTGATTATTGTTCTAAAAGTCCATGTCCCTCGACTATTGTCTTGTCCAATGATGCTTTCTCCGCAATCTCCAAATCTCAAAGGGGAAAATTAATGTCGAATACGTTCAGTAAGCAGTGGCGGACCCAGGATTTTTGGACATTGGGCTCCCATTTTTTCGGTGTTCAAATTTTTTGGATCGGTCGTTGTTCGGGTCGGGTCGAGAAACATAATAGAAAACAATATCATAACTAAACTACAAGTTTATTTAATACACATTCATTCACTACACATTCAGCTGTTAGAATACCCATTTGTCAAGTTTAAAAAAAACACAAAAAAACGAAAGAAACAGGTGTTGAACCCAGGACCTTTTGTGTGAAAACAAGGGGTTTTACCAATGCACCAGATCACTCTTATTGTTATGGGGTCCAACTAAATTATTTTATGGGGTCCATAGAAAATTTTATATACCGTTTCTACTACTTTTTATAAAAAGATTGGGGTCCGGGGACCCCGTTCCGCTTAACGTGGGTCCGCCCCTGTCATTAAGTATATACAACTGCAACTTTTGTCCTTGCTAGAGTATGTTAGTTCATCACCATTTTTTAATTTTCATTTTGTTTCAGGATATGATATGAGAGCAAGACCCATAATGTTTATATCTTTTTTAAATAAATTAAGCAAGTTTGTAGCTTTGATGACTGTGTCAAATTCTCACTTATGTACTCATTTTATAATGCGCGAAAAATAAAAACTTGACTCTCAAATATAATCAGTCATTAGATATTTATATTCCACAGATGAAGCAAAGAACAAGTAAAAGATTATTCAACACACATAGCCACATATTATCTTTCAACATAAACAAAAGCATTTTCAATTACATCCTTCATAATTCATCCAAACTTCAACATAACAGAAACATAAACAGATGAAAGCAAAATACAATAAAACAGGTGATGCTTGATGATATAAAATGCAATTTTCTGCAAGCGGGTTATGTGTAAAAAACATCTACCAGGTGATGCTCGATTTTCGAGGTTGAAGGGTGACGGTTGTAGTGGTGGATGAGGTTGAAGATGATGGTGGAAGGATGTGGTGGTGGCGTTTTTCTAACGGGGTGTGTTGGTGGTGGTGAAGGTGAAGGTGGTAGAAGAGGGTGGGGTGGATGGAGCTGGAGAGGAAGGGGAAGGGGGAAGAAAAGAAAGAGAGATGAAGGTGGGGGGTGGGTTGTTTTTTTGTTTTGTTTTTTTTTTTTTTTTATAAAGGAGTGAGTTCCACATATAAATAAATCTATTAAATAGATTAAGTTATTTTGTTTTTTTAGGAAGGCTATTTTTCTCATTTCACACCATCTTAACTGAGAAAAGTAACTAATGTTAGGTATAGGGACTATTTGGGAACAAAATTGCAAAAGTCGGGGACTATAGTTGTAATTTTAGAAAGTTAAGGACTAAAGGTGAAAAAATGGCAAACCACAGGGACTATCCGAGCATTTTTCTCAAAAGAAAATATAAAAACAACGTCCACCCGACCCCTTTAAGTTTAACTAATTAATCTTCGGGTATTTAAGGTAAATTACAAATTATGACTTTTATGTTTGTGGTTACTTTCACTCACCACCTTTAACTTTAATAAATATATTGATTGTCCTTAAAGATCACTTATTGTAACAATCCTAACCTTTAGCCTAACGTCTGTTTAGTTTACCTTTAAATAAAAGGCACGTGCTCCTCATGTGAGGGCAACATGGAATCATGAATTTATATGAAAATTATATTAAATATTATATAAGATTCACAAAAAATACGGCAAATTCTACGGTGCATAACGTCTGTTTAGTTTACCTTTAAATAAAAGACATGTGCTCCTCATGTGAGGGCAAACATGGAATCATGAATTTATATGAAAATTATATTAAATATTATATAAGATTCACAAAAAAAATAAGGCAAATTCTACGGTGCATGTTACAGCAAGTACAATCTGAGAAAGACATGTAAGCATATAGACATATAACGAATGATTGTGTGTTACAGCAAGTACAACCTCAGAAAGACACGTAAACATATAGACATGTAAGCATATTCTCTCAAAACATATAATACTCAACAGAGCCGTCTTCGAAAACTCTCGAAAAAACTTAGGCCTCGGGCGTAAGAAAGAGTTGGGCCCAAAATTGTGGTTAAGGGGAAATGAAATTAAAAAATATAACTTTAGTGGTGGAGCCAAGACTTGAACGTAAGACCTTTACGTCATCTTGAGATGGTTTTTTCCTCTACATCATCAACACTTTTTTGCTTAATAAACGGATAAATATACTAAAAGTATAATTTAATAAATATATAAAAGCTTATAAAAACTTTTCAGGCCCTTTGAAAATTTGGGTCTTGGGCGTCGGCACGAGTTGGACGGCTTAAGAGCCGGCCCTGATTCTCAAATGTACCATCACCATTTCTGTACATAGGCCGACCTTGTATCACTTAGGGGGTTCACGAAACTGAAATAATCAACGTAACAAAACCGAAATAACCGAACTTCAATAAAAAAATCCAACGGTTTGGTTTTCGGTTTTTTGATAAAAAACTGGTTCCACGATTCGGTTTCGGTTTTGCTATCAACTAAAAAGGCCGAACCAAACCGAACAAACCCATGGTTTTTTATGTGATATCAAAACCATTTTGATCTGATGCTAATAGCTGATTATTTAGTATTAGACATTTTAATATCAAATCTATCTTCTATAATAAAAGAAACCAATAAGTGACACGTGTCATTCATTGAAGACGTCTATATTTGTAATTTTCTGTCTTTTCATACTTATCTTATATCAATTAATTAAATAATAAATAATCAATTAATATTAAATCTTATCTTACTTTGAATGTCGGATATAATCATTCTATTTTTTCTAATAATATATTATCTTCAAATTTAAGTTATAAATTAAAGATATTTTTTAAATAATAACACAAAACAATAATCTTAAACTTAAAAAAACAATAATACGCTCATATAAAAAATTTATGGTACAAACAAAATATACAAAATAACTTATTAGACATTAGATCAAACTTTAAAAAAACACTAATTAGGAAGAGAAGCTAATAATATAATTCTGTTTTTGATTTTTCAAATTAGGGTTCTAATCGATTCGAATTAAACTTTTCCAAGTTTGTGATTTGATTCGAATTAAACCGAACCAAATTTATGATTTTTAAACGAATCCAATAGCATATTATTTACTATACAAAATTACATTTATTTAACTCGTGTAATACATGGTGATTTTAAAGTTATAACTTTTTTTATTTAGTATATATTCTCCCCGCTTGCGGTATACAAGGTTACAAAATTACATTTATTTAACCCGTGTAATACACAGTGTTTTTAAAGATATAATTTTTTTTTATTATTTGGTATATATAATTAGATTTATTCAATCCGTACAATACACGGATTTTTATCATTTGTTATATAAAATTAAATTTATTCAGTACAATACATGGGGTTCTTAGAGATATAATTTTTTTATTATTTAATATATAAAATTACATTTGTTCAACTCGTGTAATAAACGAGATTTTTAAAGAATAACTGTTTCAATTTAGTATATAAAATTACATTTATTCAACCCGTGTAATACACGGGTTCTAACCTAGTATGATTTATATTTTATATCCGAAGTTAGAAGAAATACATGGTAATTATTTCTATAATTCTTATATAATATCTAATATAATTTTCATGTAAAATCATGATTCCAAGTTTGCCCTCACATGAGGAGTACATGCCTTTTTTTAATGGTAAAATTAAACAGAGATTAGGCTAAAGGTTAGGTTTGGTACAATAAGTGACGCAATGTACTTATTAAAGTTAAAGGTCGGTGAGTGCAAGTGACCCTAAACATAAAGGTCGTAATTTGTAATTTGCCCTTATTCTTCTTCTTCATTTGTTCAGTGTAGAAACTTAGACCCATTGCGATTAGCAGTCTAATTTATTCAAATACTGGTTAAATTCATAAGGCGCCGCATTATGTGACACATTGTCACCTGGAGCGATGCGACCTCATGACTGCATAATTTGATGTGCGCATCATGCGCTCTTGATGCGCACGTTCTAAAACCAATAATGTACCATCTTTGGCATTCCATAGGGTGGAGCTAATGCCGGACACACCATCTATAACTCCCAAGGCAACAATAATGTACCATTGTTGGCATTTACTATTCGATTATCATCAAGAAATAGATGGGCTGAGAGAAGCTGAGCTAGCCCACTCGTTCATCCGGACTACGAAAAGAGGAATCGGGCCCTGTTACTCTAGCGACTTAAGGCATATGGATACCTTCCCGGATAAACTTGATCTTTTGCTACCAGATGCTGCTTCACGATTCAAAGGTTTTAACTGTAGCCTTGACATGCTCAAGAAAGAAGTCGAGACGTACAAAAGATTTGCCGAGAGATTAGAGCCCTTTGTTTGTGATACGGTGCATTACATGAACGAAGCTATGGAAGGCGGTCAGGCAACTATGCTAGATATTGATTTCGGGACATACCCTTTAGTAACATCTTCGAGTCCGTCGGCTGGTGGAATCTGCACTGGCCTTGGCATTGCTCCTAGAGTTCTCAGTGATGTGATCAAAGTGGTAAGTATGTTGCGTTCTTCGTTTATTCTTAATCGTCTCTGAATCTTTACGTTATTTAATTATTTTTAGAGTAAAATGTCATTTTCGTCCTTGAGATTTGGCCAGTTTTGCGACTTTCGTTCAAAGGTTTGTTTTTCCGCATTTGGATCCAAAAGGTTTGAAATCTTGCGATTTTCATCCGGCTCGTTAGCTCTATCCATTTTTCTCCATTAAGTCGGGGTTATATCTGTCTTTTCTGTTAACCTAAAGAGCAATTCGGTCTTTTCACTTTATGTAAAAGACTGAATTGGTTATTAAGTTACCAAAAAGATAGAAATACCTGACTTAACAAAGAAAAATGAATAAAGTTAACGAGTCAGATGAAAACGACAAGATTTCAAACCTTTTGGATCTAAATGCAGAAAAACAAACCTTTAGACGAAAGTCACAAAACTGGCTAAATATTTTACTCTTATTTTTATGAGTAAATTGCCATTTTCGCCCCTGAGGTTTGGGCACATTTGCCATTTTAGTCCAAAATGACACTTTGGTACCATTTTGCCCCCCACGTTTGTAACTTTTTGCCATTTTCGTCCAAATAATGACACTTTGGTACCATTTTGCCCCCCACGTTTGTAACTTTTTGCCATTTTCGTCCAAAAATAAAGTAAAACTTGGTTAGCCATTTGGACGAAAATGGCAAAAAGTTACAAACGTGGGGGGCAAAATGGTACCAAAGTGTCATTTTGGACTAAAATGGCAAATGTGCCCAAACCTTAGGGGCGAAAATGGCAATTTACTCTATTTTTATATTCCAATTTATTAAGTTTTGTAATAAGGATTTTTGGTTAGGTATGATATAGTTGTGTATTTTAAACATCCTTTGCTATTTTGAATCATACAACATCTTTAAAACAAAAATGCAAATATAAAAAGAAAAAAAACAATACTAAAAGTGCTACTAAAACAACAGAAAATCAACTGTATTTAAAAAACAACACCTACTGGAGATAGGAAAAAGAATATATATAGAAATTTATTATTATACATATTGGTTTCATTTGCACATGTTTCTCCACTTATCTTTCAAGTCTATAGCAGTACGCCCTTTGTGGAACACATTGTGTCCAAAATCTAAAATCTCTTTCCATGGAATTTTTGCATTATTACCACTTGAATATCTCTCAACACCTTCCTGAAACAATTCACTTGAATTACATCTCTCACCATTCAAATAAAACATATGCTAATAAAACTAAGAGTTAAATGCCATTTTAGTCCCTGTGGTTTGGGCCATTTTGCCAGTTTAGTCCAAAGGTTTCATTTTTAACCTATGGGTCCAAAAAGGTTTCACAGTTGCCATTTTAGTCCACTGGGTTAACTTCATCCATTTTTTCTGTTAACGAGAAGGCCAATTCAGTCATTTTATATGGCTGAATTGCCATTTTAGTTAACAGAATTACATACAAAATGACCAAATTGGCCTTCTCGTTAACAGAAAAAATGGATGAAGTTAACCAAGTGGACTAAAATGGCAACTGTGAAACCTTTTTGGACCCACAGGTTAAAAATGAAACCTTTGGACTAAACTGGCAAAATGGCCCAAACCACAGGGACTAAAATGGCATTTAACTCTAAAACTAATTTCATTACAAAATAAATACATAAACTAACCTTTAGTGTCTCTTCCTCTGATTTTGTCCATGGAAGCTTTTTTCGCCTTAACAATAGAACCGGCAGTGGAGGGGCGCTACACGTTACTTAAAAGATTATCCACTGTTTTAATTAAAAATTTAACAAATTAACATGTTTTTCATTAGTCCAAAAGAAAAACTTACTGTTCCGCTTTCCTCTTGCGGAGTCTTATAGTCAAACTAGACTCGGTTGACCTTTGACTTTCTTTGTCCTTGCGTTTCTGTTTCGGGGTAGTTGGTTCTGGTATCGGATTCTGAGGCAACTCGGTAGTTTGCTCAAGAGACGCACCATCCTCATCGTTAACATCTGGTATAATCGGATCATGTTGGGCAGAATCTTTTTCATCTGACATACAATTAACGTCGTTAGCTTCCTTTTGTCTATCTTCATTTTCCTCTAATCCGCTTTTTTTTGTAGAGGATTTGTTTGGTTTCGGTTTCACTGTGAAGCTAGAAAACGCTTGTAGATTTTTTCTAGCCAGTGAAGCGTTTCTCTTAGCTTCTTGATACTTTAATATTGCACGCGAATAAGCACAAAATGGGCAGAAAAATTCCCCGTTTTCTTTAAGTGTGACAGCAGGGCCCAGACAGCTTTCATGGAACCGTAACGGGCAGGAGCCAGAACTACAAAGTAGCAACTCACCACTTTCGTTACACTTCATACAACGATCTATCTCTGACCATTCGGTCAAAGTCAACGAATCCTGACTGACTGCGCATTGAGACTTCAAAAAAGCATCTTTTTTAGCAGCGACGTCAGTTCTCTCATCATCGTCATCATTGGCTCTTTCGTTATTTCGTTGGACAATTTTGTTAGAATCTTTAGATCTAACAACAAATTCCAAATTTTCCATGCTATCAACTGATACCCTTTCGTTATGTCCCTCTGTATTTATGTCTTGGGGCATGTTGCCATCTTGCAACATGTTTTCTTGTAATTCGTTTATATCGTTTCTACAGTTCAACGGTTCATCGTTAGTCGGACTTGTATCTTCCGATGCATTTGGAATTTCTAGGTTACTCTTTTCTTTTAGTGATGCAAGAAGCGGATTATTATCATTAAGTATCGCTTCCTTCAACTGTTTTATAAAAAACAAAACATACCCAATTAGCAATATGTAAATCAACAACAAATCTTATTTTCTTCAACCATTCGAGATATACATTATACGTCACCTTTTTCAACATGCATTCAGGCAAGGAGGACCTTTTATGCTTTACGAAAGGCCCAACTTCCCATTTTGCTTTTTCCAATTTATTCGGCTCCGGTGTCTGCAACATTTACAAAAATAAAAAAAAAAGTAAAAAAATAAGCTAAATAAGCACAAATCATAATTTCCAACATGCTTGAGTTCTATCTACTTTTTCAGCAATTATCAATATTACGGTATTACCTCATGTAATATCTTCTTAAGAACGTCTTCACAGCGTTCCGAAGGATCGAAACTTATTTTAGGGGTTTTACCATCCACTGTAGCTTCATTACCGTTATCAAACAAGCTCTCCAAGATTCTTAAAGAGACGATCTCTCGTGTATCTTTCCCTGCATCACCTGAGATAGCAGGAGCCATTTTTACAAGACCTGTAATGAAATATTGATCAATGAGCAAGCATACCAAATGAAAGTTTCCGGTAACAAATAAAAAGAAAACGGAGCGTACCGATTAAAGTAGATATATCGGCTTGTTCGGAACTTGCTAGGGCTTCAATGACCCAATTCCATACGACAGCTGGAGCGATAGAACACTTGGTTGCCATGAAGATTACTGTCTCGGGGTTTTAATGACTACAAAATTACTTAAATCAAGTATTTCAACTATTTACCGTGTATAACAAAAGTAGCAGCCAAAGCTTGAAAGGAATTACAGGTCCAACAAGGTATTAATGCCACATGTGTCAAATGATGATCTTTAATTACATCAACTATCAACTCTATTCATGAAGTATTGTGCATTACTGAACACTATGCAAGTGCGTCTTATAGGCCTGACAGTTAAACAACATTAATAAATAGTTACTCCTACACAACAAGATATGAGTACCATCCGTACGTCAAACAACTAATACAATGGTAACGAAGTAGAGTATTAAACACTACGTGATAGCACAATAACACCGACATGTGGCCCAACAGCTACATCTTACAGACATTCCCCGTCAAGATGACACATGATCGATAAACGCCATTAATGCCAACCATTTCCTATATATACCTCTCCAGTAATCTTGGTTTTAAAATGCGCGCATAATGCGTGATGTGCCTGATGCGCTGATGAGAGCGCATCGCCACAGCTGATGTGTTGCGTTTATGTGATGTGAGAATATTGTGCGCATTTCGCATAATGCGCTCTGATGCACGCAACATTGTTTCTTATGTCTTTTTTTTCCAGATTTTATGAACCGGGGTTCGGTTTTTTCAATGATTAATACCTTAGTATGCCTTATTTGAACCAAAAAGCACAACTCTTATCTTCTTATTATGTCATTTGTTTTACTTTAAGTATGCTTTTATAAGTTTTTATGTATAAATACCTTTTTAATATTTTTTTATAAAGAGCGCATCACATAAGTCGTGCATCACGCATCAGATTTTTGGACCAAACGCATAGCAATTTAAAACCAAGCCAGTAATCATGTTCATTCAATAACCAATACAGTTTCAAGTAATGAGAGCATGGCCGGCCCTGAAGTTGGGCGTGGAGGACCACCGGCCAGTGCCCGATATTTCGAGGGCACGTTATTTTTTAAAAAACTCCGATATGTATATGTAAAAATAAATAAATTTATAGGGTATACCCATACAAATACCACATAGGCCCACTTACAAAACTATTTTTATGGTTTAGATTAGTCATTAGCCCACCTTTAGTGAGCCCAATGCCCAATTTCGTTAAGGCCTCAGGACACGTTTTTTCAAGCTCGAACAAGGTACATGAATTCTCAAGCCGGGGCCAGAATGAGAGGTGTTTCTGACCCCAGTTATGAATAATATCACAACACTGAAAAATCATAGCAAATCTTTAAAAAAGACAAGTGCTTTATTCACAAATGGTTGTTTAACATAAACATAAACGAAGAAAGCATGATATTTCAATCACATTCGGAATTCAAAAAAGATGCCGAATTATTACAAAAGAAAGAGTAATAGAGTTCGAAATCTTACTTATGAGAGAATCGCATCCAGTAGCATAAAGGACATGAATACGGTAATCAAGATCCAGAGTTTCGATTTCTACATCTAGGGTTTCAAGTGGAAGAAGAAGAAGAAGATTGAATTCAAGTTCATTTTTTTTATAATCTGATGTCAGTGATGTGTAACATAAAATATTGGGTAACATAGAATTCAAATTTACCTGCTGATCCCGATTATATGAAGAAGATGGAGCGAAAATTGACGAATCGAGAGGTGAAAACGGATCTATGACGAAGGTGTACGGTACGTCTGCATCGGCGACGTTGATGAGGTCATCCTCTTCGGTGAAACTGGAGCAATCGTCTAGGGTTTGTGGTGATGAAATTTGGTGATCTTTTTGAAGTGTATGGTGTTGAGTTGTGTTGGATTATTGAGGTGGAGACTGTGGATTTGGAATATCCGCCATTAATGGAGCTTGATTGGTGAAAGTTGTGGCGGAATTCGGTAAAAGTGAACCCTAATTTGAATTGGGGATGATGAAGGGCATGTTTGGCTAAGGGGCTGATTGGCAACATCTGAACCAATAAGTGCTGAATGAATAAGAGGTCTGAATGGATAAGAGACTCTGAATCATTAAGTGCTGAACCGGTAAAGTGGTGTTTGGTTGCACATCTGAATGACTATGTAAAATGACATTTTTACCCCTACTTTAAATCAACAAAAGGACAAAAAATCTATGTGTACGTGACTTATTCAAAGCTCATCCTATCTACTTTATTTTTTTTTTTAAAGGCCTGGTCTATTCGCACACGCCCATAGTCTATTTAAACACTCCAAAGCGCCCCGCTATGGCCAAAGCGGGGCGCTTTGGTGTAAAGTCAACAGACAAGGTCTGAACCGGTCAGACCTTGTCTGTTGCTTTACATCAAAGCGCCCCGCTTTGGCCTAAGCTCGGCGCTTTGGTTTTTTTTTTTTTTCCAAAGCGCCCCGCTTTGGCCTAAGCTCGGCGCTTTGGTTTTTTTTTTTTTTTTTTTTAACATTTTGGGCGTATTTTTGACTGGTGCTACGTTTAGGGTCTACGTTTAAATTCAAATTTTACATTTTTGGTCCAAATTTTATAATATTTAATTTGTTAAAATTGTTTTTAATTCACAAAAAAAATTATCACACTCGTGATAAAATTAGTGTTTTTGAATTTGTCAATCTAATAAACACTCTCCGTGTGTAAATAGCATGACCCAAAAGAAAAGGTAAGAAAAGACATATGTGAACTGTCGGCAACTTGCATCTCTGAAACTTTCAATTATTGAACCCTTTGAATCCCCTATTATTTATTCAGTTTCTTTAAAACTCATACCAGAGATTTGAAGATCGATCAATTTCCAAAGTAAACGCAAAGGTTGAGAGGTATGCTCTTACTAGTTTTTATGATAATTTAATTACAAGCTTCTAACTGCATGTTGTTGCTTTCTACTTGATTTTGTGCATTCAGTTCATCCATGGTTGTTTCTTTGTCATTGTTTGCGTAACAAAACCATGATGCTCTCTCTCACCTTCATATAGATAGTTTTACTTCCTGTGATATCTTTAAATCTGCTGAAAACACACTTAGATCTGTTAAAACATCTTTACATCCATTAACCATTTACATTCGCCTGAACATGCTTGGTTTACATTCATTTTGTTTATCTCTGGTGGGCACATAACTAAGCTGAAACAGAATGTTAAGGTGAAAGGGGTGCACCCCTCATGAGATGGGGTAAACCTTACACCCACCCAATCATAAGGTTCCATTTCAATTCGTCTTTTTACACCCTCTTGCCAAAAAAAAAAAATCCATAAGGCGTGGTCACGGCGAGGTCACCACTTATGTCTTTATGTCTGACACAAGCCTTATCTTTTTCAATGACACAAGAAATCTTACGCTGATTTCCGAGGCGGGAATTACAAACACCCTCTAACATTAATGAAAAAAAAAAGGTAAAAAGTGAAAGACTATAATACACAAACAAACAATTTTGTTTTGGGCGGGAATTAATTGAAAAGTGGACATTTCATACATGTAGAGCTTGGAGGATGTTATCCAATGCCTCCCCCAAACCTACTCTGGACAGCGAACAGAACAGAGCGCGCAGCAGCCTGACATACATTATACAGGGATTAGATCAACACGTACGAAATGCTTACGTATCGTCCCACTGACCTTAATGTAACCCCATATGTTTAAGATGTATGTTAAATGTGTTTAATAATAATCACGTTAATTCTTTTACAATCCAAGAGTACGTTTGTGTTTGTTCAATATATGCGTTACATCACGTTAAAAACCGAATGTCACCGACACGACCCAATCAGATTCAATACGCACTTGTACGACCCAAAATGACAATATACATCATAATACTACAATTAATGAAAAAATACGTCATGTACATGTACGGTAGGCGGCTGATACACATGACACTACTCATAGGAGTACTTGTGCTTTCAAACCAAAATGATACGATATAATGGAATACGACATCACACGTAACCGATTTGATCCGGAACTTGCAGTATAGTCCATATATATTAAAAAATGATGTATAATGGAAAAAACGTAAAATTTAGACTATTATCGACGCGTTTGTGAATTAAAAACAATTTAAAAAAATTTAAAAAAGGCCCTAAGCGCTGCGCTTTGACCTAAGAGGGGCGTTTTGCCCCACCCCCCCAAAAAAAAAAAAAAAAAAAAAAAAAAAAAAAAAAAAAAAAAACCAAAGCGCCGCTCTATGGCCAAAGCGCGGCGCTTTGATGTAAAGTCAACCGACAAAGCCTGACAGACTCAGTTCTGGTCGGTTGACTTTACCCCAAAGCGCCCCGCTTTGGCCATAGCGCGGCGCTTTGGGGTGTGAAAATAATTTTCTCCGTGTGTAAATAGCATGACCCTTTTTAAAAGATCCTATCTACTTTATATCAACATATATTTGATCTCTTGCCCTTCAAAAAAAAAATATATATTTGATTTCTTTTATCCTCTCCCCACCTGAACTCTTTTATCCTATCTACTTTAATAAACCATCAGAGTCAAACAACAAGCAGCATGAAGAAGATTGTGATGGACGATGGGAATAGGCGGATGGACGGTGGCAGTGTGGAGGAGGCCGGCGGCGACGCTGTGTAGGAGCAGAGGAGGAGCAGGCGGTGGCGGCGTTGTGGTGTTGCAGAGGAGGAGGAGGCGGCGACGCTGTGGAAGACGAAGGTTGTGGAGGAGGAGACGGTGGAGGAGGAGCTGTGGAGGAGATGGGAGGGAAGATGAGAACTTGATGGGAGGGGCATGTATGTGAAGTATTTCATTCAGCGACTTTTAAGATCTGAACCATTCAGATCTGAATGGAATCATTAAGAGGTAACGATTTTGTGAAACAAACAACCCAACCTCTGACCGATTCAGAGGTAAGCTCTGAATGGATCCATTCAGATGTAAACAAACAGCCCCTAAGTTGTGGCGGAATTCGGTAAAAGTGAACCCTAATAGTTAAAAATGACTTTTGGAAAATGACTTTTTGGAAAAAGACTTTTTGAAAAGGAGTTTTTAAAAAAAGTGTTTGGATTAGCTTATTGATGTAAAATGACTAAAATGAGCATTCTTTTAGATATAAAGGGGTAAAGAAGGGGTACATTGGTAATTTGTAGTTTGAAAAGTTAAAAGCTGGTCAAGAAGTCACATTATTGTGACTTCTTGAAACCTCCTTTTTCTTCTTTGCAAAAGGCAATTTCTAAAAGGACTTTTGGCTTAGCCAAACACAAAAACAACTTATTGGCTTTTTGATAAGTCAATAAGCCAATAAGTTGTTTTGAAAAGCTTAGCCAAACATGCCCGAAGATTGAAGAGAAGGTCATCAGCAGTTTTGGTAGATTAGGACTTCCAATGGTTACTAGTTTTTTTAGTTCCCGCGTTTGCGGCGAAAGCAAGCAAATAATTATGTAAAACAAACATGATTAAAAGTAAAGCATGTTTAGAAAGCAAAACCATTAGAACAGTTTAGTTTATCATCGTATCATTTTATAATACCAAATAAATACTTTATTTAGAGTACAACTTCGTTTTTAACAAAATTTATAACAGGATGTCAGGGAAAAAATCAAGCACAACTACGTACTTACGTTTTTTAGAAAAAAAGCTATAAACGTAAATTATTAAAGAGGTATCAAATTTATCGATAAATTAATATATGTTCTAAAAAAAGAAAAAAAATATATTAAAAAAATGATATAGGAAATATGTGGTTTTAAAAAAGGGAACAAATAAAAATATGTTATTAAAAGTAAATATAATAAAAAACTATTATAATATATTAAATAAAAAAACAAAAAACTATATATTGTTATGAAAACAAAGTTACTATTCATCATCATTCGTCAGCAGATACCAAATAAATATTTTATTAGTACAACTTCGTTTTCAACAAAACTTATAACAAAATGTCGGGAAGGATCAAGCACAACTACGAAAGTTATAAACGTAAATTATTAAAGAGATATTAAATTAATCGATAAATTAATATATGTTCTAAAAAAAGAAAAAAAGTTATTGGAAAAGGTATAGAAAATATATGGTTTTAAAAAAGGGAAAAAATAAAAAATATGTTATTTAAAGTAAATATAATAATAAACTATTATAATATATTGAATAAAAGAAAAACAAAAACTATATATTATTATAAAAATAAAGTTACTATTTATCGTCATTACTTAATTAAAAGTAAATATAATAATAAACTATAATAATATATTAAATAAAAGAAAAACAAAAAACTATATATTATTATAAAAATAAAGTTACTATTCATCGTCATTCGTCAACAATATTTATATAATATTTATATAATGGTTTTGTGAGTGAGAAGAGAAAATGGGTAAAATTACTATTCTACCCTCATGTGTTTACACATGTTATATTTAACTGAAAATTTTAACAAAGTTAGGGCCAAATGACGTAAACGTAATAAGTTTTACAAATAAAGGACTGTGACTGTAATTATTGAAGTTAAAGACTATCAATTGCAATCTGATACAAACATAAAGGACGAAAAATGTAATTTACCCTTTTTGTATAATCTGATGTCAGCGATGTGTAACATAAAATATTTGCTTGAGTTAAATACAATTTTAATCCCTCAGGTTTGATTTTAGTCCAAAAGCGAAAATTTGATTTTTTAGTTCAATTAGTATTAAGCTACTCTGCTGTGCGGTAAGGGCGTAAAACCGTGACAAATAGCACCAATGCCACAATATAGCCAATGATCACAAACACTGAAGTTGTGTCGTCTTAATGCAGAGAAATTAAACCGACACATAAACATAGAAAATAATAACACCTCGATTTAAATGGGAAAAAATAGACGACGTAAAAACACTGAACCACACGCGGACGCTGTGTCATGTTAACTCGCAGAATTTAGAACGAAACGTATAACAAAACGTAAAAACGTTGAACCACACACGCAAATTGTGTCGTGTTAACTCAAAAAAAAATTAGAACGAAACGTAAAACAAAAATTTTGCAAAATATGAAAACTATAGGCATCAAAGTTGAAAGTAAAAGAGTTATGATGTTAAACTGAAAAAAATAAAAGCTTTTGGGTTAAAAGTACAAAATCAAATAGTTTTAAGCTAAAAGTGTAATATCATTTTTAAAAACCCCTCCAAAGCATAAGATACAACATCTCTATGCATCAACTTGTTGCAAATTTATACTACGTAAGTATTTTGGTCTAGTATCAATTAAGGTCTGATCTGTTAACTTCATCCAATTTTTTAGTTAATTTCTTGGCTAAGGTCTAAGAGTATTTCTGTCTCTTCACAAGAAACTAACTGAAAAAATAGATAATGCCAAGATAATAAAAGATTGAACTTTAAATGATAAAAAATCCAACTATTTAGCCAAAAAGTCAAATTTAATCTTTTGGATTAAAATAGTTATATGGATCAAATCAAATGGAGTAATGGACTAAAACCGTATTTAACTCTACTTGTTTTTTTTTCTAAATAATATATTTTCAATAAGTATTTTGATAATACAAGCAGCATATCTGAAGAGGTATGGTCCCAATTTCCTGCCCACATGGCAAGGATCTCACCACTTTTTCATCCTACATGGCGCCTACATCAGCAAGCGAATTCAGAAGCTTCTGGAAGACATCAAGGTGGCACCAAAGATGCTCCCTCCGACAGAAAGGACAACACGTGTCACCATTCATCAAGCGCCATGTAGGCTTGCAACAGATCAAGGAGCAGACCGACAGTACCAGTACGACGTCTCCAGCATGGACAAATATAGGCGCGCCACGTGTACCACCACACTGGCCACAGCAGAGGAGACCAAGAGGATATTCCCCTTGGTCGGACAGCTGGCGCCCTATAACAGTTGGCAAGGTTGCTCCTCCCTCCTTCACCCTCCGGCTATAAATAGGACCCTTCATCATTCAGATTAAATCCATCCTATTCTCCACACTCTCACTCTGAACACACACTGTTTTATTTCCTCAGAACAGAACTTATTCTCACGCCGGAGCCCGGTTAAGAGGGAAACCCCCATATTCCCCTCTTAACGAGCTAACGATGTTGCTGTTTTGCAGGACCCGTCATTTGGCGAGCAACAAAAGAGATTGAACCCCACAAAAGATACGAACAGGCTAGTTTCACCTCAGGTGTTAACCAGTGTTTCATCAATATCCATGTTTAATATAAATAAACAAATATTATGTTGTGTAGTAGTAAATAGTAATAAGTAAATTTTAAAAGGACAGGTGATAATTACTCTATTATACTATGTTTAACATTATCTTGAATTTTGATTAAGTGACAACACATGATAAAATACTGGCCGAGTTACATCAATATCGCAGGTAAGCGAGCAACAAGCTGCGCCGTTACCCCTTTCTGAATAACAAACCCTAGCCTATTAAAGACAAACCCATGCCCCCTGTTGATGAGCAACTGTTGTGGACAACTTTTTGGACCCTAGTCAACAAACGGATGGCTTCTGGAGCTAGGGAGCCAAATGTGTCGAAGGCGAAGGAGACAAATGCATGTTGGTTATCAGCACATGCTTTAGCGTGCTTATCCACCTTTTTAGATTCCGCTTTCCTTATAGCTTGTCCTGCTACAAACCCGCTTTCCCTTAAACCAGCTAAGGGGGAGACTCCTGTGAGATCCACACAAGCATGTTTCCCTCCCGCCCAGCCAAAGACGAGCAGATCCGCTAGTCTCAATGTAGATCTCCCTTCCATGGGATCTGTAAGGAAATTCACAGGGGCCTCATTCTTGGCAGAAATCCCCGCTCTCCTCAAGATGTCCCCCAAAACATCCCTCACCCAGTCGTGCCGATATTTGAAACCAGGGAGCTCCTTACAATGAATAACATGCTCCCCGTATTTATCCATGCAGGCTTTACGGCAAATTGGGCAGATTTCGTCTTCTAAATACATAGGGATCATCAGCCGGTATTTGAGGATAGCCCTATACTCAACAGCCGACATGCATTGCCCCAACCCCTCGATCGGGATAACAGTCAAAAAGTCTTGCGCATGGATTAATACATCGACAAATACCGTTAATTTGATGTTTTAACAGTTTATTATACGCTTCTTGTTCTTGTCTCGCTCTATCTTTGGATTAATTGCAGTTACACACCCTTACTTTGTTTCTAAGAAACCATTCGCCCCCTTTAACTTTAATTAC
Source organism: Helianthus tuberosus (assembly GCA_030545235.1). Classification (NCBI taxonomy): domain Eukaryota; kingdom Viridiplantae; phylum Streptophyta; class Magnoliopsida; order Asterales; family Asteraceae; genus Helianthus; species Helianthus tuberosus. The sequence continues at coordinate 113,762,277 of CM060379.1, forward strand.
TAGCAGATTGTGCCCATGTACTTTTACCGATTTTTCTATTCCTTTAGCTTCATTTCGGGCTAAATTTATTAAACAATAAGGACATACCAAATAATTGTTAAAGGATTTGGAAATAGAATTTGAATGGAATTCTTTAAAAATTGGATAAATTACACTTTTCGTCCTTTATGTTTGTAACAGATTACAATGGATAGCCTTTAACTTTAATAATTACAGTCACAGTCCTTTTTTTGGAAAACGCATTACACGTTTCGTCCTTTAACACTAACCAAGTTAAAATTTTCAGTTATGTCTATCCACTTAAGGGTATTATGGTCATTTCATGTTTTTATTTAAAATTTCATTAATAAATAAACATCCATCTTCCCTAATTTACAAACCCTAACCCTATCTCTCTCCAACCAATCTCTAACAATCTCCCACTCGTGCTGCAGACATAACTGAGGTCCGCTACGATCAAGGAGGTCTTTACTGAAGTTACACAGCAATAGCATTAGCTTCAATTCTCCGGCAAAGTCCTCCGTTCGTGCCTCCGCCACTGGAGGCGGTGATTCAGGTCATCTAACTAATTCAATTTCAGAGCACTATTGTTAATTGTATGACACAACAATAGCATATACATATACAATCGGTGTCTGTGTCTATGAAGTCAAGATATTAAGAAAAGAAATAAAGAATCCTTTGTTCTAAAAAGAAAATAAAGAATGTACAGATTTTGTTGCTCTCTCTCCATCACAATCCCCACTAAACTCTAAACAACTAAACATTCATGACAATTGGAAATTATTGCCAAACACACACCCAAGAATACAGAGTTACCCCAAAAGAAAAGAAACTGATTCAAGAGCTTATGAATTCAATCAATCAAATAGAGAAATCAAGATGAGTTTTTAATATCTGAATCTTTAGTTGATGGGTTTGTAATCTTCACTCTCTATTTTCACCATTACATATTGTATGATTTCACAATTGATTTCTTGTTCAAGAACCCTAAAAATTGGATTTTTATTGATGGGTTTAGTGTGTTTAGCCCTAAATGAAACGCCGCCATCTCTGTAACATACATATTAACAAAGAGACTCCCCTAGGTTCGAGACTGTGTTTTCGTCAGAGTGGGAAAGAGAGTTGTTTTCCAGAGATGTGTGTTGTTTTCCGGAGAAGGTTAAAAGCGAGTTTTTTGAAGACAACGGAGGCAGGGGAGGCAGCGGTCTCTACGACGGCGGACTTAGCGGTGGTAGGTTGTACAGTGGTGGTGTTATTATGGTTGATAGAGATGATTAGATTCTTGATTTTGAAGCAGAGTGAAGAAGAAGCAGAGAGAGAGAGAGAGTGTGTTACATAATTAATGGGAAATTACAAAAGTGCCCTCATGTGCCTTGCACATGCCATATTAAACTGGATATTATAACCAGGTTATGGGTAAAGGACGTAGGGTGTAATGGTTTTTCTAAAAAA